>JAOUZG010040955.1:3394113-3443055 GCA_026289955.1 Argiope argentata | reverse complement strand
TTGTATCTTTATTAAATAGACAGGAGGAACCATTTAATATACAATCTTTCATATACATACACATTCATATACATAATTCAGAAGTGGGAATGCGAAACTTAAAATTTTTTTAATTATTAATTAGAATTTAAATTAACTTCGCGTTAGTGATGTCAGAATTTTGCGACCATTTGGTGACTAGTGACAAAATAGATAGTACTAGAAAGTTCAAGAGTTTTCCTGATCCTCCCAATAAAAACCAAGATGTGCCCTGATTGGCCTAGAAGATTATCGGCCTTGCCTCCCAGGAGCTATAAAAAGTTAACAGAGTGAAGCTGAAGATAATTAATATTGAATGGTGTGTGGAGATTGAAATGAAGCAGCAATGATCACAAGTGATGAGTCTTCGAAAGGATATGAAGTGTCCTCTTTCTGTTTGTCGTTCAAGCGAGTGTTGAACCGCTGTGTGCCGAATCGTGTTGTCTATTTTGGAAGCAGTGACGTATAGAGTGTGGAGTAGCCAGTGAGTGGTGGTGAATCGGTAAAGTAAGGAAAAGTGATAAGTTCAGCCGTCTGGCGAGACTGTAGAGCGAAGTTAAGAGGAACCGGTGCTTTGAGACTTGTGTGCGATTACTACTCGTAGGCCACTGTTTGTTGTTTGCTGCCCTGTGTTCGTCTCGGCTGTACATATCCGTCGTCTGTGTATTTGTCTCGTCTTTGCGTTAGTGTCTTCTTAGTGTAAAAAAACGTCGTTGTTGTTTTCAACTGTGGCCTGCTGATTGTGTGTCATCACAACATACACTACCACATCCCTATAAAAGTGAACCGAATCCGCAGAGAATTTTTTGAGTAACAGTATTCTACCTCCTGATTACACTGTTTTCAATATCAGTTGTAAGTTTTAGGGATCCCATTTTTAGGAATTATTTTTTACTGTACTTTTTTGTACTACAGTAGATTATAAATCTTTAAGTATGTCATAATTTTTTCTGAATTTCGTTTAAGTGGCCATTGCATCACACTTTCTATTGCAAATCACTTGAAAGAATAAGGTACATTTTGAGATAAGATAATATTAATGTCGTATTTAAAAGTTAATCAAGAGACTGCATACTGAGTTGGCTCTCTTATTCCAATACCGGGATGAGTGGAGTAATTTCAAGCACATTTAAAAATTCATATAATGTACTTTAATTAAGCTATTTTTCCATCAAGCACGTGATAGAAGTATCAAAATATTTTTCATCGATTCAAATTTAACTTTTAACTTTAATCTGAACTTTCATTTCAAAAATCATCTTTCTATATATCTTAAAGCCTGTATGCGGAAACTAGTTTAATTCCATTGATTGATTTTAGCTGCAAATGCCCCCAAAAGAGTAATTCAATTTTATTCGCACTGTATTTCTTCGATGAAGTAATAAAATTTCGGTGCTTTTCGGCAAATAATAGGTTTGAGAAATCATATTTTTAGCCTTTATTTTATAAAAAAATAAAGGATATAGTTGTCTTTTTTAATGAATATAAAACCCTGAAATTAATAAACACAAAACTAACCCATATAAATTCATCAAATGGGCTAAGAATTAGTCATGGAATTCTTCTTCATAAGCTATACATTTTAACACTTGCTATTTTTTTTTGCCAGCTGCAATATACTGTTATTAATTTTAGGTAAATTAGATGTAAATATTGTTAAGATTTCTGAAATGTTGTGTAAATATTGTAAATATTTGTAAATAAATTAATTCTATAAAATTAATTGTAATGGAATAGCGAGAAAGCAAGAAAAAACCGTTTTAAGGGAATTTTCCAGAGAAGATCACCATATTTCCCCAATTCGGCGATATAGGTGCATTGGCGATATTTTGAGGTCGCCAACGGTTTTTAATACCCGCTAAAATGTGTAGTAGAAGCTCAGAAATAAAGATTTGTTATTATAGAATAATGGAAAAATTTCCAGACTTACCTAGAAGAAACGCGGCGTTTCTAGGTTTGACACGCCCACTTCAGTGGGATGCTATTTAAGACTCACCTTAAAGGCGGGCAGTTAGTTAAGTTCGGAGATCAAGCTACGTGATTAGCTGAGCTGGAAAGACTGTATTTTCTCTTGCTGCCGTACAGATCTAGAGCTTCGTTGTTATTTGAAACTAGAGGATCAAGTAGAGCTGATTCTCTGTGAATGTTTGTAGCATGAGTTGTGAATATTTAATACGCTTTTTCACAGACAATTAAGTCTGCATCTTCTGATTGCTCTTGTATGAGTATTACTATTATTCGTAACAATACAGTTCTATTCTTATTTTAATACCATACAGAAGTTTTATTTATAAATTTAGATGAATAATGCAAATTTAAATTGTTTTATTTATTAATTCTCTTCTATATCTAAAAGAGTTTTCAAAATTTTTAGCAAACGATAACTCGACAAATTATTTTCACTGTTATTTTTTTGTTATGTATTTAATACACATATTAGAGCAATGTATAAGGCATGAATTACTAAATGAAATCGCATGATAAAAGAAACAATTGTTATTATTCTGCCGTAAAGAAACATAAATTATAATTATCAGGAATAATACACAATTTATGTTTCTCCAAATAATAATGTTTAAACATAAATTATAATTTTCAAAATAATTCTCAGGCATTTAAATATTTGAGAAAAGATGTTGTTTACACGAAAGGTTGATAAGCAATTATTCTTTTAAATATAAATATGTTTACGAAATAAATACGTAGAATTTATTCAATCAATTATTCTTTTAAAGAAAGATAGTTTTAACAAGAATTTAAATCCGTATTGTTACATTGAACAGATTGCAAATGTTATCGTGTTATTTTAAGTAAAGAAACGACAAAATGCTTTTACTAGATTTAATTTATTACAGTGTTAAAAATATATTTTAACAATCAATTTGCTGACAACGTTTCTTTTTCCGAATACAATCTTCTTGGGAAATGCAGTTTATGCGATGAATCTGTAATTAGATAAAACTCTTTTAAAATTATTCTTCAACTAATTAAAGCTTCGTTATTAATTTTAAAATATTACAATGTTCAACTGAAGGAATCTTTATTTCTTAAAACAACATCTTGGAAATTATAAAATCCACTCAATAATGTGTAATTTAAATATTTATCTTCTTTCAGGAGAAAGGAAAGATATTAAATTACGTTTTGTACTAAGTGTCGAAATTTTATCTAATAAGTTTATTTATATGTATATGAATGAACATAAAATGAGCGTACTAATGGGAAAATTAACTTATTCTGCTACATATTTTGAATCTGATTTAATTATAATTTTACCAAGCGTTTTCTTAGAGACTTGATGTTATTTATTCATTGTCATGGTGAATATGTCTTCAATCTTGCATATGATTTTGTTAATAATTTAAAGAACACATCTTTAATTTATATTGCTCTCAAATAAATTATTGGACAATTCTAAAGTTATAACTGATTTTAAGGCTAAATGGGATCTTTATAATTAACTGTTTTGCAGCTTTGAAAATCCAAAATTGAAAAATCGATAATTTTTTTGATAATGTATGACCAATTTTCAATATTTTAGTTGATTCTGTTAATAAAAATTTTCAAAGTTATATTTTAAATTAATTTTCATTTACAGTACTGATAAATAGATGATGGGTTGACCTTCCTACAGATTTTCATAGGATTGCTGTGACCTCAAGATCAATATTCCTCAGAAGATTTTCCAAGATCTGACAAATCCTCTATAAAACTTTATTTAAAAAAAAGATGAAAAAGAAATCTGCTATGCGTATTTCAATGTGTCATGTCAGAACATCATTTCTTGAACGGCCAATCACCACGTGCTCGTGCAAGTTAAATTATACTTTTATTCATTTTGATTCTCTCATTGAATGAGTCACTTTAGTATTGCCAACGATTCAAGAAACTTTGTCTCGCATTCATTGTTTAAAAAAAATATCACATTTCCTTTTTATTTCATTTCGTATAATCACCTGCTCAAAATTGACAGTTTTCAATATTTTTTTTTATTTTTCGCCTACAGATTTCTGTTGACGCCACAAATTCCCAAAATAAAATCATGTTCTGACATAATAATAATTAAGCCTTCAATCATTACTAATTTCAATCCATTCTTATGAAATGGAAACACTATTTTGATGCTTTAAGAGCCTCTCAGTATGAACAAATTACTGAATTTTTTTAATTTAATGCTGTTCAATTACAATAATAATTTTATTGAAATACGTTATGTTTTTAAAATAAGACACATAATAAATTTTATACATGAGATTCGTATTTATTCATCATTGCAAAATCTCAATATTTTCTTTTGCATTTTTCTCTTCCCTTATGCGTACTGTTGTTGAATTTTTAATAAGAAAATGGCTATCTTCTCAAATAATTTCATTTTTCATGAAATTATACAAAGCACTTATTTTCAATTCTTCTTAGCATTCATATAAAGCACTTATTTTTAATTCTTCTTAGCACTTATACTAAGCACTTATTTTCAATTCTTCTTAGCATTCATATAAAGCCCTTATTGTTGATTCTTCTTAGCAGCCATACAAAGAACTTATACTTAATTCTTCTTGTCATTCATACACAGCATTCTCAATTCTTCTTTAGCATTCATACAAATAACTTATACTTCATTCTTTTTAGAATTCAAGCAAAACACTTATTGTTAATTCTTTTCAACATTTATATAAAGTGCTTAAAAGAATTAAGAATAAATGAATTCTTAATCATTTTTAGAATAATTTTTCAGACATTTAAAAATCCCATTCTTAATTCTTAAGCATTTTAGTTAAGGAAGTTAAGTATGAGCTAATGATTATTATTCCAAGAAGGAATCCCTTGGTTTATGCAGACACAGCGACTCTTTACTTTGGTTGTTTTTGATCAAATTTTTAATCTCTATTATAATAATTTTAGATTTTAAAGAATACCTTTTTAAAGAGATGATTTGATCACTGAAATAAGGGAGTGCTCTACTCTTTTATTAACCAACTGGAAGGTATAATCTATGCTTCTTCACTTCTGTCTGTAGTATGACCAGCTCTTATCTTCCTTATCAGACTGAAAATGCTCATCACGTACACGATCATATAATAAGGAAAGGATCCGTGACTGTTTATATGATAAATTTGGGAAAGACGGATTACGGTTGCAGGGGAGAAAAACATTGTTGGCTTAATGGAATAACGTTTGTATCACACCATTTCGTAGCAAAAAAATTCTAAGGAAAGAAGTCAATAGCATGAATACATTTTTGTGTTATATTTATTGTTCCCCAAAGGAAAATCGTTTCAGTATTCTACCAACAATCTAAAATGTTGCAACCAAAGAAGTAAGTAACGAAGACTTTATATGTATAAGTGCATAAGAGTTTCCCAGTTAGTTGGGTCAGATTAGTTGGCAATACTTTGACCATTATACGAAAATGAAACAATGCGACTTATTTTCCTTGTGTATAGTCGACCACCCCGCCACCACTGAACGTAACAGTATAGACAGGATTTTTTTGTGGCTGACTCTGCTCTTTATCAATGTCCATCCTTACAGTGATCGAATTTGTCAAACTGTTATTCTCTTGGAGGTAATTGATCTTAAAGTAGTCTATTACTGACCACCTCTTTGTCAACAAACTTCCAAACAGTTGGAGAAAAAAATGATAATTTTTGATATTGAAACGAAGGGACGATGGGAGGTCAGGAACTTTAATATTGCTAAGCCACGACCACTACAAAGTGTACAGTTTCTATTGCAATGGGTTTTTTTCTAGTGATACGATTGACCCGTGGATTTATTTTTGTTTTGTTATGGAAATACAACGATATATCGGTGTTTTGTTCCTTGAGGTCATAAGACACTGAGAACTGGTCCTATCTTCCAAATCTTTTTGTTCTAGAGTTAAAAATTCAATTTTTAGACATAAAACAGCACTTTCAAAGGATTTAAAGTGATATTCTAATATTGTGCCGGTTTATGTTACCTTCTTTTAAATTTTTTTCTATATTCTAGTGTGTATTGATGAATTAGTGCAAATTACACTAAGTCAGGAGTTCTCAAAAGTTGGGTCGCGACCCCCAGAGGGGTCGCGGGATGTCTCCAGTGGGGGCGCGAGATGTGGAAGAAAAGTTTAAAGAAAATTAATTTATTGCTGTAGTTTTCATTAAAAAAAGAGTACACATAAAGCCTTTAATACACATACAAGTTGAATTTTGTGTTCTATTAGTTAATGGGATACATGAGCCTGTTCGGAATTAACCAATTTTTAAATGTTTGGAGTGAGCTTTGTGAAACACAAAACAATGTCATTTTCCAGTGTCAAATGATTTCTTGAATTTGTTTTTAAATTTATCATTATGGATAGTCCTTGTTCACAATTGTAATTTGTAGAAAATGGCCTCAAAGTTTTTAATCCTGTTGTGGACAGTTCTGTGTATTCCTTTTTAATACGTATCCAAAGTTTGTCGACATAAGCTTTGTTAAAAGTTACTTTAGCTGACTGATCTCTTAAAATCTCTATCAATTGATCATGATGAAAGGCACTTAACTCAGCTTTTGTTACGGCTTGCTCTCTGAACGGAACGACTATCCACACAACCCCCACTCATATCCTTAACTGGAATGTAATCTGTAAACTGTTCAATCAAAGTTTTGAGATGAGATGATACTAGTAAGGAGAAGGATGGTCAAGGGTTGTGGCACCAATATTCGACATATACTCTACGAACTCTTGAGTACGTGTAATATTTTTAAAATCTCTGTCTAAACTTTAGACAGAGTTAAAACTTTGGGAGGTCGCCAAAATACTTAGTCTGAAAAGGGGGTCGCAATATCTAAAAGTTTGAGAACCCCCGCACTAAGTGAATCTCAGTTGTTGTTGTTACAAATGGCACTTGTCATGGACACGCCGCTGATGCATCTGTGGATTTAAGTTGTAATAAAAGTCTCTTGTTTGAAGTAGCGACAACTAGGGCCAAGAGTACGACTTTAGCTACACACTCATCACATTCACTGGAACAGCCCCTTTTTACAGGGGAGCACATTCACACGTCTCACAAAGTTTTGGATTTTGAGATGAAATAACAGCTAGGATGACATAGTTCTTCGTCAGCCTTTTAAAAACTCATCTGTTGAGAAGAAGCATACGTAATAATAAAGATATACTGTTAAAATCAGACAAAATCAGATCAGATTTAAAAACGCATCTGCTCTCAAAGAATCATATATAAAAATAATGCAATGCTGTTAAATTAGATAATAATATTTTTGCCCTTTAATTTCGTAACATCAAAATCTCCTAACTAAAACAACATCATGTTCTCACTAGATAAAAATATCTGAAGTATAATAAAACTAGATAAATGAACATAATAATGTACAGTCTGAATGAAAATATAAAGTAATAAAAGAATTAGTTGAGCGGATTAAAAGATTTATTAGGAATAAAATGTGTTGTCTATTAAATAATACCCTAAAAATGATAATGTTAAACTAACTGCAACAGTTCTCCAACATCTATTAGGAATTTAATTGTGTTTATAGTTCATTTTTTGGAAGATGAATTACTAAGGACCTAGTTATACCAAAAACTTTCTAGAGGCATTCCATTTTCAGGAATATGGCACCTGATATTTGATTAAAAATACTATATAGTTTATAGGTCACGATGGACTTAATTTTATTTTTTGTATTTAAAATTGGTAAAATTCAAATACTTGACATTAAAAATAAAACTGTATGATATTTTACTAGAATTGAAATTTTACTTTACCAGTAAAATAATATTATTAAAGTATCTTATTAATATGGAATTGCTTCATGTTTTGTCTTCCGAAGAGTTTTATTAGATAAAGGCTTGGGAATAAACTAGTCAAGGCAAGTCTATAAGGCAAACCAACGAAATTTTAGATGTAATTGGGAAGGGATTTCTACGTTTCCCAGCATAAGAGGGTAAAAAGGATTTACTTTCAAAACAACAATCCAACATTTTTGGGACCGATGAATATATATGTTTGTTTCTTTGTGCTCCAGAAACAAATTCCTGGTAGTTGCATCACTAGAAATGTTTTCCAAATCTAAAAGAAATAAGCCGAAAGGAGTGCAGTTGTCTACTGAGAATTGCAAACTCAGGAAACGAAATTTTTCAAAACATTTCCATCCGAAAATTGTTGAAATGCTAGAGTCAAAATGGTTTTAGACACTTTTCTGTATTTTTCTTTTTGTAACACGGCGCCATTCCTACTTCTGAATAAAACAACTTGTTTGCGTGCTGAAAATATATTTTGATTTTTTTTATATATATGACCAGCGTTGAAATTTTCTACATAATAAAAAATTCGAAGGATCAATGGCATTCATAAAATTTGGTATTTATATATATATATCGCTAAAAAGTGGGGAAAATTCGGAATTAAATATTGGTTTAAAAATGATTAGAATTATTTCTAATGAAACTCAGTATGTCGGAAACAAAATAATACTATAAACTTATTTAAAATATAGGATATGAATGAAATATTTTTTTTTCTTTTAGATAAATCATCCACTTAAGCCAATCGACATAATT
Source organism: Argiope argentata (assembly GCA_026289955.1). Classification (NCBI taxonomy): domain Eukaryota; kingdom Metazoa; phylum Arthropoda; class Arachnida; order Araneae; family Araneidae; genus Argiope; species Argiope argentata. The sequence goes on along the minus strand of JAOUZG010040955.1, from coordinate 3,434,492 downwards.
CAGCTATATTTCTTATATCCATCTACTGTTATAAATGTGAAAGTTTGGATGGATGGATGATGGGGTTCAATCACGCTAGAACGGATGAATGAAATTGGATGAAATTTAGCACAGAGATAGATTATAGTCTACAGAAGAACATAGGCTAATTTTTTATCCGTTTTATTGAGTAATTAATTTTTTTATTAATTACAAACTAACTTTCTTGCTAAAATTCCATTCCCCCACTGCCAAATGAGAAAGACTTTAATCTGTTCTTTTCCACGCTAAGGAAGTAAGATTTAATACATTTTCGACCGATTATTTCAAAAGATTCAGTTTATTTTCTAATTGTTTGATGCATTTAAATTAAACATTGTTTATTAATCGAATTTTTGGATTCATTCTGAAATACATTTGAATTTACAAAAGGGACTTTTCCGTTTTTCTCAATTGAAGAAATTTAACGGAATTCTACGTTGTTTGGTGATTTTTCGGTAACGCCCGACTAGCGGAAAAATATCAAAGTAAAACGTAATAAAAGAAATTACAAATTTCTCACCCATATTACCCCAACTGACGAAAAAATTCACGCATTTGCGTTGTCCTAATTGGCGTTGAATTGGCATGCGCAATTTGTTCTTGACTCGATTTGGTAAAACTAATCAGCAATACGATTTTGAATAATAGTTTGCTGTTTTGTTTTATTTCAGGTGCGTATTGTACATAAATTGTTTTTTAGTTAGTTGTGTAGGTTAAGCTTTGATATACAACCATTTGATGATTTTCTAGGTTGGTAATTTTTCGGCACCATTTTGTTTTGGTCTACACAGCACGATTTTCTTATGTTATTGTGATTCGATCTTTCCGTTTCCTTTTCCTTGATTTTTTTTTACCTGCTGTATGTATTCCTTTAGCCTGCTTTCTTTTTTTTCGATTAAATTTTTTGCGTGCATTCTATTTTTCTGATTTTTCTGTATTTGTTGATTTTTTCTGCATTTCCGTTAATTTGCTGTAGCTTTAATCGAAATCTTACGATTGGAAATGCTGTTGCTGCCGTTCGCGCTACATTTGGTCGTTTCGTTAAAATTTGGAAATAACTGTTTTCAACAGCATCATAATGATACAGATTGATGGCATTTTACATTATGATAAATCAGACCGTCTGTTCTGACAAAAACACATCAAGACTTCCGTGCGTACGAAGTTGTGGGTAAAAGCAAGTAGACGATAACATGAATAATAAAAGAATATGACAATAAATTTAAAAAATAATATAGCAATCCGTTAATATAATATCTTGCACATTTCAAAAATCAACATGCAAAGTCAGCAAAAGACTTAAATACTGCTAAAAGGAATATTTTGAGTAAATTTCAGACTCCTTTCATCCATTTATGTGCGTACAGTTTTAATACCCGAATGTGAAATTAAATTTTTGTGCTCCTTCACCCGTACATGAATTGCAATTATTGATTTTGCAATTATTGACCCACTTTCGTTTAAATAGCATCAAATTCCCAGATGTGTTTTACTTCTAATTTTCTTTCTGAGAATTCAATTTCGTATATATTAAATAAATTGTTCAAAATATTATTTTACTTCTGTTCTTTAGGTTTTGCTGCAGATGCATCCGAACAAGGAAAGATTTTTAACTCTTTAAAATGCTATTTTTTTTCTAGATATGTAAAAAACATTGTTAATATCAATAATGGCTTAAAAAAGTAATTGATTTTGGTTTATTAGATACATTTAATTTGTTTGATTGATTAATTTGATTGATGAATAATGAAGTAACAAATCAAAATACGCCATTTAGTAGGCGATAAAGAATTAAAGCATCGGCGTTTCTGTTTGAGAGAAAAATTTATCAGAACTCATGCCAACCTACACAACTTCTTATAAAGATTCATAAATTTGGTAGAAATCTTACTTTTTATGAACATTGAAAGGGATAAGGATAATTTAATCACTTGCAGTGACTTAAAGCTGGAGTTGAATTTTAATGGCGCAAAAGACAGACATAGCTATGTTGCGCCAAGCGCATGGTAAAACCACTTGCGATGACAAGAAATTTAAATGTGCATAAACCAAAACAATCCTATGTAACTGGAACACAAAGTATCTGATTTCTTATTGAAGTCGAAAAATAAAATGTTTTTATCTTCTAAATGAATTACTTTATGATATAAGATGTGCTCCTATGAACTGTATTCCAACAAAATAACGTATTCAATAGGTCACGAGCGTCATTTTTATTTCTATGACGATTGCTTACGTAGCACGATATTGGCGATTCTACGTTAAAAGTAACTCACCGTGGGTGGTATGTTTTCAACACAAATGGTTAAATATAGATACAGAAAAAAATTGTATGTTTATCAATCTTAAGATACTAATGATTTTTACGTCGAAATTTAATCTTATAAAAGTATACATTACAGTTACGTACCAAAATTTACAATTGTACATTGCTTATAATCGTCTTTTGCGATTAGATGTTTTTTCGGCATTAAGGACCCTAAATTTTAGTGTTAAATATTTCCTGTAATTTGATTATACTAGCATTTTCGACAAAATACATTTAAGCAACAGATTTTAATAATCGTGTAATTTATACATAACTCGTACTATTTCAAGTCTTTCACAGTTCTCCACATTGTTGTTGCTGTTACTACTGGCGTTTGCCATGGACAAGAGAGCTGACGACCGTCAGCGATTTTTAGTTGAATGAGAGTATCTTGTTTTTGAAGTAGCGTCAACTCGGGCCAATAGTACGACTTAGATAAATGCTCATATTCGCTTGCACAAGCCCCTTTTACAGGGGGGACAAACATCAACACACCTCATAGATAGAACACCGAAAAACAACCATGCCCTAACCGGGACGCGCAGTTCACGGGGAAGACGCGCTACCTCTATGCCAGGACGCCGGCTTCGTCCATTGTACTATGCATTTTAATTTCAAGAAGTTTTCACTAATCTTCATTTCATTCTCTCTGTATCTTTATCCGATATTTAAACTGAAATGGAAATGCTTACACTTCAACTCATAGAAAACTTTTTTGATTTTAAATAATCATGTTTTTTTTTTAAATATGCGTGCAGAGAGCAAAACATTTCATTATAGACGTTATTTATGTTACTAAAGACTACATTTTTTTTATAATTCTTATAATATATCAAAGGACTATTTTTCAAAAATGCTTTTGAATCGTTTTAAAATTTAGTGTACAGCTTTACTCTTTAAATGACATTGTAAGATTTAAATATTATTTTATTTTTGTGTCAGTAAATAAATGTGTGTGTTTTTTTAAAAAAATATGAAGATTAAATTTTATGCGTTCCCTAAGTCCTATAGAACATATACGGTAAAAGTTTTTTTGGATTATAAATTTGAAATCAAAGAACATTTCAAATTTAATATATAAACTCTGACGGAGTTAATTAATTTTAAATAATTTCTGAATTTAAGATAATAATCAATTTTATTATTTAGTACCAAATTCTTGGTTTTCAATTATATAAAATTCAATAAAAATCGCTCTGAGCTGCTCATTCTTCAAAGTATATATAAAAACAAATTTATATTTCCAATCAAACGTTGTGACTAGTTGAGGGGAAGAGCGCATAAACTAAATAACATAATAAAATAAAATAAAAATAAATAGTAAAAAAAGATTTATTAATATAAATATTGAGACTAATTTTCATCATATAATATGATACAGCCTTATAAAAGCTTCTTAATTCTGAATAGATATAAAATTTACATAAAATACAAAAAAACATGTATTAAATAAATAGTAATACCGATTTAAAAGCGATAAGAATTACTTGTAAACCTGTTCAGTTATCACGTTTACTATTTTTTAAGAATTTGTATTCACTTAATTTCTTGGAGTGCCCCTATTATAAATTCATAACTATTAATCATTTTTATAATGATAAACACATTTTTTCTCCTATATATATCTATATCTATATTAATAAAAATGCAACCCGAAATGCGTTGCTAAGCGCAAAACTGAAGAACGGCTTGACCGATTCGGCTAATTTTTTAAAAATATTTTCGTTAAGACACGAGGATGGTTCTTATGGAAAGAAAAAAATTAAAAAACTGCGAGGAAAATAGTTAAAACGACACTTTTCTTACTTTCCCGCCAAAAATCTTCATTTCCTTCCCCCCACACCAACTGAGTAAGATAGCAGGAAGTAATAAATTATGATTTGTTTAGAAAGAAATGCGCGAAGTCAGTGGGTTTTTATTCATAGATAACGGGATGTTTAAAAAAAGGAAGAAAATAGTTGCTTTTATTATTAGTCTGTATGGATATTTAATTTATGCCTGCTCAAAATAAAGTCTGGGCAGGGAAGAAAAAAATAAAGAAAAGAAAGGTGTGTGTGTGTCACCATTATTTCCTCTGTGCGCGTCATTTTCCAAGCTGTTTTTAAGCTTTCGCATCCTTGAAAACCAATTGTGTCTTTATTTGTTTAGTGTGTTAACATTTATGAAAATTTGAATCTCATTATTCTATAAAAACGTAGAATTTTAGACCTTTCCCTCCACCATGTAAGTAAAATATCAATTCCGGGACAATCGTTGCTCGGATAGAAAGAGAAAGATGAGCAGTACAATGAACAGAACATCTGATGAAAATAATACTATAAATGAATGATACGATTATCAAAATTTATTTGGTTTAAAAATATTTTGGTGAAAATAATGTAATGAGACATAGCTACATAAAATATTATATGAAAATTATAGCGAGCATTAATACTGGCGAACCGACTGGTCTCCAAAGGCGGCTAGTATATATATATATAATATATGCAGGTTTTGGCATTGTGGTAGAGCTTTTTCATAGTGATCTGAGTGTACAGATTTGGGCATGGTGGCTCATCGGTGTTCTATCTGTATGGTGTGCGAATGTGCACCCTCCTCCCCCTGTAAAAAGCGGTGGTTCAAACGAATGTGATGAGTGAGTAGCAAAAGTCATATTCTTGACCCTAGTTGGCGCTACTACAAAACAGGGCACTGCGATTAGGCTTAAATCGTTGTCTATCAGGCAGCTTGTCCCTGGCAAGTGGCATAAGAAGCAACAACACATATATATTTATTATATATATTCCTATATATATATATAAATATTTCTTGTTTAAATTTTCAATCGTTACTGAGGTACTTTTGATTCTTCCACTCAAGTTCAAATACATTTTTTTCAACTTTAGAGGTTTTTTTTACAATTGATGTTTATACAAGTTTTTCAAATATTAATTCATTAATTCAATTAATCTAATTTTTAATACTTTCAATAGAGTTTTAACAGTTTGTAATGTAAATGGAAGTGAACAGAAGCGCAATCTGTAAATTGAAATTTTTAAAATATTTTTTTTTATGTGAAGGTGAATAATTCGAATTCAATTTTTGCGAAAATCAATAATTTTTAAAAAATAAGTTATTTATATCAATTGTTATTATTTAATAAAAAGTAAATAAAATTTTTTTTTCTTTGTGCAACTAAGTTCTAATTCACTTCATTTTTTTATATTGCTTGTTATGTTAAAAAAGAAATCGTTGTAATTACCAGAAAATTATTTGAAATATATTAACAGTTTTCTAGCATAAATCTTATTCATTTCAGCATATTTTTTTGGAAATAATGAAATGTTTGAAATATTATTGAATTACGCAGACGCTTTTAATATACACAGCTGCAAAACAGCATCTTTTTTCCAAACGCATTGCTACATCATCATACGATTTTTAGATATTGCCGAATCAGCTGTTTATACTAATTGCTATCTAATTTCCTCTTTCTCAAACAACGATTTCTGTTTCTTTTCCACGTCTTTTTTTTCTGCCACGTTCTCCATCTTCCTTCTATTATTTATGAAAATATTCATAAGAATCTGCACACTCAGCAAAATGTTAAAGTTCAGTCTCTTTTCAATCACGGGGTCTTTCAAACAAATTCAATTAGTCTTGTCGTCCTTCGACAGGAAAGTCTTTCTTTCAATATATTGCTCGTTGAAAACAAATTTTATTAATTCTTCAAGCCGTACTTAGGAAAGATTTTCGCTCTGACAAAGGATGAAGCATATAAATTCCAAAAGATTAGTGTTCATTATTTAAGCTTTACTAAACTTAAAATAAATTAATCACAACCATCCAACATTATTCAGAAAAGACATCAATAATCCAGAATATTGAATTTTTCTCAGCATTGAATTAATCTTTTTCGAAAATTCATTGAGTACCAGTTATTTATAATTTAGAAAATGGATTTTTGAAGTATAAAAATCACGAAAATGAGCCATATTAATATGAGTGTTTCTTTTAAACATAGGATTAAAAACAAATATTATTGTATTCCTTTAAATCTAGTTGATTTTTAATCATTAATTTCATTTATAGTGTCCCGGCAACTATGCAAAAGAAAATTATCAAAGTCTTATTTTCTTAAATCTCGCTTTTTTGCTCCATAACTAATAAATTCGCAATTAAATTATTTTATTTTTCTTGTGGTTTTCAGATAAAACAACAGATGTTAGCTTTAATTCCATAGCATAATTTGGTACTTTTCCGTTAGCCGGGCGATAGAAGAAAATTGCCAAAATTTTTGGTGGAATTCTACATTAATTGACGATTTTTCTCATTAAAATCGTTTTAAGAAATTTGGTGGCATTTTACTTTATTTGGGGATTTTTGCTGGCGCCCAGCTAGCGGAAAAGTATCCATAATTTTTTTATAATTAATAAACTAACTTAATTAATAAGTTTTGTTTACAACCTTTATATATAACACAATGCATTATCATTCTGTTATGTCTATAATTATCAACGAAACATAATGCTGTAATTAAATTTAATTTTTCAAAGTAGAACATTGCTCTATAATTATATTTCATCAACAATAAAACATGGTGTGGTTGTGTCATGGACACGGCTGAGTTTTGTACGTTAATATGTTTATGTAGCGGGTTATATTTTTTTAATAAAAATTTTTTATTTATGCATTTAGGATGAAAGCAAGGAAACAAATAATTATTGTGTTACAATATAACTTTTAATTTTAGATCTGTGATGTGAAAAGTGCGACACAAATGGCATACAAGACACATCGAGTTTTCTGGTGAACGTTCAATCAATACAAGTATTACCTAAAGTTGTTAGAAAAGTTTCAAAATAAGACAAATTGAACTCTCTGAGCATGAAGTCGGGCAATGAGCGGTTTTGTGAGACATCAACATTAAAGTCTCCTGATATCATAATCGGTGTAGTAAGATCAGGCTCATAATCGGGTATAATTTTAGGTTTTAATATTGCCATTCAATTGTTCTTGAGAAGCCCTTTCCAATCGTGTAGGATGTCTGTATTTGGTTTTGGCTTTTCGTTGCGTATAGACCAACATTGCACATTTTTGATAATATTTTTTTATTCTAACACCTTATTATAATCACTGTCACTACTTTAAAGCAATGTTTTATATACAATCGATAGATTTTGACGGCAGCTGAAGATTAAAACTCAAAGGTACATCTTAGCTTCTCCGAGTCAAAAGCTATACTAATTGCAAATTTCGCTACGCTGCAAAATAAACTCAGAATGGCGGCGCTTCTTTCTCCACCGCGCACGATGCGTCACTTTTTTCAATTATTGTAAGGAATTCTTTGATCCTTGAGCTATCCAGTGGTATAATTTAATTTTGGATGTAGTGGATAAATTCGAAACTACAATGTCAAACTGTATTCCCCGATTTCGTTATTACTAAGTCTTTTTGGATTGCCCCTGTATGGTAGCAAATTTAATGACATATTCACATAAAAAATCCTATTTATTTAACTAATTCTGTAAATATGCTATGCTACTATAATGTGAATAAATATTTGAGTTAACTAAAATAAATACTTTATATTAATTTTTTTTTTTTAAAAATTTCCACTGAATAATAGTAGCACAACTTTTTCAATATATAAGCAATAGTTATTGATAATAGTACAACTTTTTTCAATATATTAGTAATCGTTAATAACAGTAGCACAATTAGTTTCAATAAATAGTAATATAAAGTAGAGCTTTTTTTAAATTTAGAGGCGTCCATGTCTTTTCTTTTTTTCCGTTTAATTCAAATCTAATTTTTTTCAAAAAAAATATATTATCTATACATAACATTATAATTAATTCTTGTCATAGTTTTTTCAAATATTTTTTTTTAATATTTATGTATGTAAAGTTATTTCTGCCCTGCCAGTACATAAATTTGCCTTCTCTACTTTTAATGGGCTCATTTTTAGTTCAATATTAATGTGTTTAGATATTTAATGTTTTCGTATTTTATCTTCAAATAGCAGATTAATTTTCTTGTTTATTCCTAAACTTCATCTTGGTATGCGGGTGTATATAAATGAATATATCAATTTTTTGAGATAAATAAAATTAAACAGAATTTCCAACTTGTAGCAATTGAAAATTATAATATCAATAAAAAATATCAATTATCAATATCAATAAAAATCAATTAAATTCTAATTTCAATTCACTTACAGATGTTCAATTTGAGCAAATGTTGATTCTATAACTATTTATTATCATGGATGCAATTAATGCATGTATATCTGCTACCTGCCGGCGTCCTGGTACTGGGAAAGAGCGCCTTTCTCATGGTCTTAGCCTACCGGGTTTGAGTACAGGGCAGGGCTTGGTTGTTCTTCTGTGTTCTGTGAGGTGTGTGAATACCCCCCGTAAGAAGAGGTTGTGCAAGAGAATTCAATAAGTGTGTGTCATCCTCATATGAACTAGCATATGAGGATGACACACACTTATTGAATCAAACTTCGTCGCTCGGGTTCTTAGGGATCCATACCCTCAGAAGCTACTACAACCCCCCCTTCCGTTGCAAAGCTCACACCTCAACATCATCATGATGTCTAATATCTTTCAAAGCATCATATCAGATAAATTATCATACCACATCAATATTATTCATATTTCTAGTGAGATTCATATTGAACACTTATATTTGTGTTGAATTAAAACTGTTAATTGTCATTTTGGATATTTGATTAAAACCAAAGCTGCAACTTGATCAGCTGTCTTTTAATAGCCCTCAAAGTTGAGTAGCTCATTTATGCAGGGGATCAAATGTAACATAAAAATGTTGTTGAATTTGAACTTTCAGCTGCCATTTTTAAATTCCAATGAACTACAATTACTTTGGTATATGGTAATTCGTTTTATTTTAATAGCCAGCCAGCATCTTGGGTAGCGCGTCTTCCCTGTAATCTGGGCCTCCCGGGTACGAGCATGGTTGTTATCCTATGTACTATCTGTAAGGAGTGTGGATATGTCCATTTCTAAAAAGGCGCAGTGCAAGCAAATGTGATGAATGTATAGCAGAGTCGTACTCTTGGCCCTATTTCTTCTTCAAAAACAAGAGACGCTCAATCGGTTTAAAATTGCAGCAGCCTGTCAGCACTCAATTGTCCATGGCAGTGCCATTACTAACATAAATATTAATAAATATAAATTTTTATAATACAAATATTAATATATAATATATATAATAAAATATAAATTTTTGCCATAACTTTCAGCTTATAAACACTTTTACCGTAAATAAATTAAAATTTGATGCATTGCTATACAATACTCCCAATATGAAACTTTTAATCAAATTTCCGTTTCAAAATCATAATAAGTATCTATATTTATATCGACATACCTATTTATATATATCAAGATTTTCCCCGTTCTCTATAAACGAATTTCGAGGCCATGGTGGCAGAATTCCGACTTCAGAAACCGAGAGTCATGAGCTCGGGGCGCAATTTCAAAAAAAAAAAAAAAAAAAAAAAAAAACTGCTTATATACGAGACAAGTTCAAGTTTAAACATTAGCGACTATTCCTATGACTGCCTTTGTTTGTTTGTGTAGACTTAAGTGCTATCCACGTCTTCTGTTCAGAATTCAAAGCCACCAAGTCCGTCCAACTCTATGGTTTCAAAACTGAGCGTTAAACAAATCAAAACAAAACTACATCTTCTCCATAAGTTACCATACTTAATTATGACACATATTTTGATCCTAATAATAGTTAGTTTTCTAATTATAGAAGCATTTAATTCAAAGACAATTCTATGGCATCTTAAAGTTCCATCATCTGTATTAACAATAAAAAAGAAATGGCGTTTTTGTTTGTCCGTTAGCGCTCTACATTCTAAAATTTAACTAAAGATAATTCTTTTTATCAAAAGTATATAAAAAATAGATTTGATAAAAATTTGCTTTAACGAAGACAGTTATTTTTTAATTTTAAATAACAGAAATCCAGAAAAATGTTTGTAATATTTTTTCCTTCAATAAATTAAAAAAAAAATCTTTCCACAAAGATACACTTACCAATAATTTAAAATTGTAAATGATTTTAGAATATCACTTGTTAAACTATTGAACAATTTTTCTATATCTATCGTTTTATTAAAACCTTTAACGCATTTCACATCACTTTATCATAACAAATCATGGAACGTTAATCACATATACATCCTTATAACATGAAACTCGATGAGATGAATATAAAAATTTTCTCAAAATCTTATCCAAAATTTGAATTTAATAAAAATTAATTTAAAATGAGTATAAAAGATTACTTCAATGTTTGAATGCTATCACTTTCGATAACTTTTTAATAGTTTTAATATTTAATAAACTACTAAAAATATGAATTTATCAGTTTTTTAAAATAATTATGATAAACAAAAGAGGAATTGTTTAACAAAAATTAAAAATCAAAATTACTATAAGTATAAGTACTTTTATTTAACAAACTGTGATTAACAATTTGAATTCAATACCTGAAATTTTTAAATGAACAATGTATGTCACTTCTAATGTGTTTGAAAGAGCGAAGAATTTTAAATGGCAATCCTAATGCATATAGTTTGCAGATTCAAATTTTCTAATGGATTTAGGTTCTTAAAAAATTCTTTCATGATCTTTAGGGTAATCAAAATGGTGACATTATTACTAAAACAATCTAGAAATCGAACAAACAGATTTGTGATTTTTTATCTATGATTTTGAATCGATTATAATAAAATCGAAAGACGCAGACGATTTTTTTAGCATTATATTGATTGAAATTCAAGGCCAGGTCGTACTTACTAAAAAAAATTAAGTCAAATTAAAAGGAAAATATTCGAATTATAAATGAATTTGGACCAAATCGTTCGAATTATCCCAGTTTCCCTCTCCCTATGTACATTTTCAAAATCTCAGTCTTTTGATTAATCAAATTTCATTTTGACCTTTAAAAAGTTTCAGAAACTATTCTTCCTCAAACTTTTCATCCCCAGATATGGCGCGTCTTGGCGTGCGCCAAACGATCGCTTGGCAACCTACCGGTCGTAAAGCTCCAGACAACGCTTTTCATGTCCACTACTCGATATTCCACGCGAACGCTTCGGCGGTGTCTAGCGCTTTCGCATCGGAAATATAAAGAAAATGTATAAATTAATTTAATTCCGCCAGCAAAGGAGAATTTTTGGTCCTTGCAAACAGTTAAGACAGCTCTAGGAACTTTTGAATTTGATTTTTCACAATTGTTTTTTCATAGACATGCTATTGTTGCTCTATTTATTGGAGATTTTATACAGTGTATCTGCTGTTGAATAAGAAAATATAAGAAAAAAAAATGACAACTGACATGAACGTCAACCGTTCTTCATCTGAGATTTTACGAAGGCCCATATCGGATTCTTCTGATAACGGTGAGTAAAAATTTATCAAATTTTGACTCTTTCTTATATTGTTTCAATTATTGATATGAATAGTTCCAAGTGTTCTAGTAAAATAAAAATATACAACGTATTGCTTTTGAATTTATTAATTATATTTTGATTAAAATATAACGCCTTTTGACTTTTTCTTAGCGATTCCTACAGATGTTCATAAATTATTCAGTTTAAAATATTAAATAATAATTTTCAATAACTTATTAGAATTCTTTTAAAAGTGGTCTTATTTAAATAATGAACTTATTCGACTTATTTAAATAATTATTTACGAGAAAATTCATTTACAATATATTTAAGTTGCCTATTCAAAATATAAATATATATTAAATCTACAAAAATTTAGTCATACTCAAAAAATGAATAATATACAATACTTTTGATTTTTATCATCAGGGTTTTTTCATGCATGTTTATTATGTCATTATCTGATAGCAATGTATTTAAATTAGAAGAGTATTTTTTACTATCAAAATTAATTTTTATTACTGAGAAATAAATGATTATTTTAGATGAATCGTATATTGCACTAATTTTGTAAAACATATCTACTATAAAATTAAAGTTAAGTTGATCCTTAAGATATAATCTAATAATTTAAACTTTTTTTTAAATTACAGGTCAAACTTCTGATAGTTTTTGTATATTATATTTTAATTTATTAGTTTGCATTCTTTTTGTTGCGATTACTTTTTCTTCGAATGAAAAAGTCTCTTTAAATTATAATTAATGATACAGGATGAGTAATGAAGAACAAATTGCATTATCTAATTCCTAAGGGAGCAAAATGGAATTTCCCCTTTTTCATGAAGAGCCAAATAATAGAAATATCTCGATTTCACGAATTTTCATTCTAATGTGACGGACAGTACGTGTTAAATGAGATATATATTAAAAAGCATTGGCATCGGTAATCAAGCGTAAGTCACGATGTAGCAAACGCTTTAAATCTAATATGTAATTCACTTAATACATCTACATCATTGTGGCTGTTATAACAGGTGATTAACGAAGCCTAAGTTTCATTATCAAGGTAGAACTCTATCCGACGTAAGTGTATTAATCTTCATTACATTAATCATTCATTTTTAAAAGGCAACAAGAGATGATTTGTTACTTGTATCAATGGTCATGATGAATTCATGAATAATTGAATCAATGCAAATTGAATATGATCTTATTTCGATCATACAAAGATACTATTTCTCTTCGATAGCATTATTATCTATGATGCAATTGCTTCTCATCTGAATATGATTCTTTAAATTTTAATCAATAATATAATTTACAGCTCAAGCTGAAAATTGAATTTGTTGGCCTTCTAAGAGGCGAACTGATGTTCTTTCTCTTCTTAAATCCCATAGTTCATTTTCTTTTCTTTACTAAATATATCATAATTTTTAAAGACTACTCCTTAATGATGTTTTTTGATATATTAGTAAGCAACAAAGTATTCTAATTCTCTTTGCCTTTAGAATATATATAAATAATTTAATGAAGATTATTATATTTATTGCATGCAAAATTCTATCATTAAAATGAATATTTGTTATCGTTAATCATTGTTGGTCTGTCATCTTTAATCATTAATAAGCAGTTAATACATACAAAATGATTTGCTGCAAAACTTACGCGAAGTTATTTAAAATCAGTCAAAAAATGTTTCAAAAAGAATGGAAGTTTTCAACATTTTCAATATTTTATTATTATGAGTTACTCTTCATTTTAGGCATATATATATATATATATATATATATATATATATATATATATATATAGAGAGAGAGAGAGAGAGAGAGAGAGAGAGAGAGATATACTTCTGTGAATCCTTAAAAAGTACGTTTGACGAATCTTGAAAAAGCATGATTGTATTCATAAAGTGATTTTCAGAAACACTAATATGATTTTTATTGTAATTTTAAATTATAACTTTTAGAAACACGGTGATGATTAGAAGTAAAATTAATAATTCTTCTAAAGAATACGCTTGATCTAAATAAGAAGAAAACAAATCATTTTCTTATATTTTTTTAATAATCTGTTCGTTAAAATAAATATTACAGTATTCCAAACGATTTTTTTATTATTTCCCATCGTATTTAGCTTTAATGTTTCTAACATTTAATTTGAAATGTAGTAGTGCAGTGAATAAGGTTTAAAGAAATATTTACAATTAATGTGCTTAGTTGACAAGTTGTTTTATGCATCTATTAACCTGAAAACGACCAATCTTTTATTTTTTATTCATTAAATATAGTTAAATTAATTTTCACCTTTCTAATTACCGTTTATCTGCAATGACAAAGGATTTTGAGAAACTAAACATATGACAAATCATAATATTAGTTCCGTATCAATAAACTTTCGCCATACACCAATGGGAAAGTATTTAACAAAACCTCATTAATGTTGCATTAATACACGAATTTTTTTCATGAAATAAGAACTCAAATTCCCTGTCATCGATTCACGAGAACAAGAACTTTACTTTTTTACTATTTTATGACGTCCACTATTTTAATATTTAAACTCTATCACTACAAAAGGAGTTAAAAGAAAGACATATAAAAGCTTTGATGATTTGCTGTTGGTACCAATTTTTTGTACCATCAGCAAATCCTCTCAATATATAAAAAATTATGATCATTGATTTTTTAGTACATTACTTTTTACAAGATCATAATTTTAGTTTATTTGTCCCTTTTTGTCATCATGTATTCGATAAAACGTCAAAATGATAATTGCAAATTTTTAACAACTCGCTTGTTAATGATTTCCAGATTTCGGATTTCACGAGAAGTTGTTTCACAAAAGAGACCACCTGACCAATTTTACCATTGCTGACCCAACTTATTAGCATTAAAGATTGCGACTCCAAGACGAGAAAAACGCAATTTTTTAGTAAAAATAGCCTAAAACATTTCGTCATTTAAATGCAGATATGTATCGCAGTTGAAATTCTATTTGTTCAAAGGATACGCAAACTCGTCTGAAGGCTCAAAATGAGAGCCATTGAAAGCTGAAACAAACGGTTTTAGCGGAAAAGGAGCTTAAAATAGTTTTCGAACTTTCCTCTTCAGGTAAAGCAATCCAATTTTATGTACCACCAGAAACCGAAAGCCATTCTTTAATAATTTATACCAGCAGAAGGGCTTTTCTACTTTGTTTACAGTTGTTAAAAGCTGTTCCTTCATAAGCATTAGAAGTATTTCTTCTTTTTCTGGAAAAGAAAAAAGAATAATGGCTTTCGATTTTCAGCTTTTAGTGAAACATGTTCGAAGTTAATGATTTTAACGTCTGAGGAGATTAAATATCATTTTATTTTATTCCTTTGTTGGAAATTCTTAAAACATATAAAAATTTTGGTTTCCGGTTAAGATATTTTTTATATGTACAAATGTTTCACCTTTCTGGAATCTTATACTTTAAATTTTAAATAATATGTAAAACAAATACAAATATGAAGAAAAACTGATTCAATTCAAATTAGAAATATATAATTCTCTCCAATGATTTAGAAATTAACAACTGAACCAGGATTAGATTGGACATTATGTTATTTAATTTATTAAAAATGACTAATAAAATTAATTTGAATACTATTTTTTTTAAAGAAAATATTTGCTCATAATTTCTAAAGTGCATTTTTGTTTCTTTCATTTTATAGATTATTTTATAATATATTTATTTCTATAACTTATAATTTCTATCATTTTTATAGATTATTTTATAATATATTTATTTCTATAACTTATATATATATATATATACTACAATTTCATTTACAACATTAATTTTGCTTTCTAATTATATATATATATTCATTAAATGGAGTTAATAAGAATTCATTAAATGGAAAATTTTGGATTCATTAACTACTAAAAGGTGTTATTAATTAAAAATTTTAATTATTATTGTGTATATATTAATTAAATAATAATTTAACGCTCCTTAATTAGATAAAAAGATTCATGAGATTAGTTATCTTTTAGAATATTATTTCTTTTTTTATTCAATATTTGAAATTGCATGAAGATTTAAATTATTAAATTTAATAGTCGAATTTATAAATACTTTCCCATTTCTTGCTCGACTTAGCATTCAATTACAAAAGTCAAAGAATTATATTACATTTCTATTTCGGAATTAAAATATAATTTCTTTTAATTATACTAATTTTTAAAGAAACGGCATTAATTCAAATCTAATTTCTATGTTATATAGATATTTAAGCCTTTTGAAGATAACGGGGCTTATAACGTGTGAGATATTTTTTGATAAGGCTTATTTTTGACGTTTGTTCAGATTGTATTGATATTTAATTCCATTATCTGGTATTGGAGATCTTCTTGTTAATAATATCTACCCACGCAACCCTAGTCTTTGATTCCATCTTGTATTCGTGTGTACTATTTCGGTCCTTGTTTTTGTATGAGGTTTTCTGTAATAGGGGTATTGATTTACGTATTGTGTAGGAGTTTTGATAAGGACATGTGGATTTTTTTTCATGTAATTACTTAATACTGAGAGTTAAATAATTTTGCGAACGCTATCTTATTAGAAATGTGTTGCAACTTATAAAAATACACGTTTATGTACATAAAAACTTTATTTCGACCACAATAAAAAATACTTAATTGATAAATTTAAAACAAAAAATGTTTCTTACAGAATATATATTGTGATAAAAACATAAATATGTGTATCATTTAAAATATACAAAAATTAAAAATCGTCCGATAAATGTTATTAAATATTTTCTACGGTTTATATATTATTAACAACACTCAGTATTTAGTTTAATATTATCGTCTGAAAATATTTTTCGCTTCGTTAGATAAACAATTCGAACCTCGTCGATTTCCTAAAATATTGAATATATTTGATCAAATCATATATTTTAAAAGTTTATTCCGATGTGCTATTTCTGATATAAAAATATTAAAATAATTTTAAAAGTCAAGTTTAGTTTTGAAAGTTTATAATAAACAATAGTATCGGATTATTATAAATGCTGAAAAATGTTGGAAGACCTGTTATTTTGTAAGATCAAAAAATGGCGCTTAACGAGTTTAACGTTCAGAAACATTGAATAAGTTCCCTGATTAAAATTTACTTTCCTTAGAGATAACTCATGGGGTTTTAATACTACAATAGAAATTCTTATACCTTCATCATTATTTATAGATGCAAACAATTCAATAAATATGAATTCACATTTTTAATACTCTCCAGATATGGCACTGTGCGATTTTTTTTCTTATTTCTGTCATTGGAACAATTTCTTTATGATTATCAAACCCCTGAATATCTATAGATGAAATAAAACCAAGATTAAGAAACTAAGAATTTATAGATGAAATAAAACCAATTTCACTACGAACTCTGAACAGAGCCGGGAAATGGGTTTCAATCGTGTTTTGTTGAATGGAGACACACTTCTAGAAGTACGTTGCAGTTGAAGGAAATTACTTTCAGAGAAATGTAATAAATATTGGACTATAAATTATAAACCTTTTTTTTATGACAACATTCTCGATACTTTTTAAACACATCAATATAATATATTAAATTGGGCTCGTTTATTCTCATCGTTAAGAACTACCCACACTGAGTTGCTCTGTTTTTGTGCATTGATTTCATCCAAGATTAGTCATAAGGAATTTATAAAATAAATATCGATTTTGCTTTTCTGTCGAATATACGATAAAAAAACGTGCATTGTTTCGTGCTAGATATTTATCTGTATTTTAACAAATTTTCTCTGTGACTAGAATTTAGGGGCAAGAAAAAACTTTCCCACATTTTTTTTTTAAAAATATGAATTTTGGTTGCAGTTGACGAAGATCTAATATGGCATGTGTTTTCTAATTAATGAATGAATATAAACAATTATTTAACTCACTTTATTTAAAAAATAATAATAATTTCTGAAATATAAGAAAAAATATGCTGATGTATGTTTTCTATTACTATGATTTACTTTGGAGTTTCAACCGATTTCTCCGTAGATTTGTTTTTCGGGAGAATTTATATCATTTCCATTTCAGATGATGCAGAATGTTTGTCAAATAAATAAATGAAGTCAACAAATTAATTAGTTTCTGTTTCTTTTCATACGAATCGTCAAATCAGATGTAATTCGAGTTTTCAAATTTCTTTGAGATACAAAGAAAAATTACTGTCGCTAGTATACAATCTAAGAACAACTAATTCAATTTTCAGATAAAAAATTCAAGCAGAAAATCTGTTTTTATTACAAATTAATATTTTAATGATAAAAGTTCCATTAAAATCTAAAGAAACAATTTGAATGAAAAAATGTATCTTTATAATTATTTATATATTATATATAAATATATATTATATATACAAGGATATAATATATAAATAAGTGTAATGATAATATCCTTATTTTGATCATTTTTGAGTAGATAAATGAATAAAACTAGGCTCACTAGATAATTTTATTTCATCTTTATATAGCTAAAATCCATAAAGTTAAAAAAAAGAGAATTTGTGTTTAAGTTTGTTATTTAATGAATAAATTATTTGTTTTCCCTATTTGACCATTTTTAATCATATATATATTTTTAAATTTTTCGCTACCATTTTCAAAATTTCATCAAAATTTGCATCTTTTAAAAAATTTTAAACTAAGTAAAAAACAAATTTTCTGCTTGTGTTTTTTATTCGAAGATATGAATTAGTTTATTGTATATGAATTCTGTCAAATAGATTTAAAAAAACACATATGCATTTCCATTAAAAAACATATGCTATGCCATCATATATATATATTTAATTTTTTAGTTACCGATTTCAAAATTTCTTCAAACTTGGTACCTTTTTAAAAAGTTTAAACTGAGTAAAAAAAAAACAAATTTTCTGCTTGAGTTTTTTATTTGAAGATATGGATTAGTTGATTGTTTATGCATTCTGTCAAAGAATTAAAAAAACATATGTATTTTCTATCCATTAGTAACATCTAGATAGTAAGAAATTCTATCTGAATTCCAGATCCTTTCAACCAAAAATGCTCCCATTTATGTAACCTTATTCTTTTCCAATCCACAAAAACTAAAATAAGTAATTATCTGGGCTTATTCTTTCAATTTAGCCTTTCTATTCAATGTAATGTTTAGGAATCCCTTTTACTATTCTGCTTTACGTTATCGTCTGACTTTTTGAGGCTCATCTTCTATTCTTGTGAAAGTGGTATAAGAATGGGCATTTTGATTATTCATTGTTAGTTGAATGTAGGCGGTATGAATCAAAAATCTTATGGATGAATTGCGTAAAAGAAGCGTTTGATGCTTCAATGAATTAACTATTTTTAATATAATAAAATGACGCCTGAAAATCTTTTAAAGTATCTAGAATCTTCTTGGCATCTACATTCGACTTAATCCACAAAGCTATTCTAATGAGATTTTCTTTTTCAGCTAATAGTGTATTAAAATATTTTTATATTAAAATATATTTAGTAAGTGAAATTGCTTCAGATTCATATCTAAAATGAATTTTATTTGTAAAATCATTTAAATAATTAACAAATAAAATTCATTAATCAAAAAATAAAGCGTATTTGTTTATAGTCAGAGATAAGAACCTGAAGTACTCTTGAATTTTATATTTCTTAAAAAATTAGTCTGAACATTAGCTAATTTTTTTTTATCAGTTTTTGATTTCACAACATTGATATATCCTTCTAATAACAATATTAAATTTGAAACGAAAAACCACATTATATATTAAAATGTCTTATATTATTTTTATTTAATTTTAGTAGTTATTAGGAAATATTAGATAGTAATAGCAATATTAAAATATTTTGACATTGGCATTTAATAAATAATACCTTTAATACAAATAAATGCAGTTTCTGAATCTCCTAATAAAAAAATTCTTACGAAAATTCAGTAGTTTTATTATTTTGTTCCTGGGATTTATCCATTAAAAATATATTGAACAAACTTATGCCAAAAACTAATATGTTTGAATAAAATTTCAAGAAATATGATTTATAAATAAAATTGCAAATAATGTCAAGTTTTATATCAAATCTGATTTTATCTGATAATAATGATATTTTAAATGTAAAAAATAAATAAAAATCAAAGTGTCGTTACCTTTTCTACTTTAAATTTTATACAATGAATTGAAAAAATGACGTATTTATATCCTAATATATTTGTCATTAAATTAAAATATCCGTATTCTTATTATTAATTAGTTCATACGCATTCAAATTCAAACTTTAAAATTCATTTAAATTTCAGATTTGCTTGGAGTTTTGGCCTTTCCTTTTTCCTTTTGTTCAAATCCATATAGCATTAACTGGACAAATTAAGCTACAACAACTTTGAAATAAGTGAGTGATCAACTATCTGTCGGATAAATCCTGTTTTGCTTGTATATAAGCTTATAACGCTTTTCCTTTGTTCTTTTTATTGCTCTCTACCCTGCCATACTAAGCTTTTATTATCACTATAGTAAAAGTCATGAATTAAAGAAGAAATATTTAAAAAGAATTTTTTTGTTTAATTGCATAGGAAAGAATAAATATGCACTTTAAAGGGTTTTAATTTTATACACGTCCCATTGTAAAACAGCTCTAGAGCTGTTTTGGGACAAATCTCGTAATTTTGAAACGTGGTGAGATGACGAGGACGACACCTGAGCAGGCACTCCCTCTCCGCACCACGTATTGAAATTTCAACAGACCCTCTTACACGACAATTCGTGTCTATGGATTCGGGTCTAGATCCTGAAACAATATGGCTCACGTTGTCTTACCACCAAACCACCGCCTGTAATTTAAACAGTTTCTTGTTTGTTTATTTATCAAAAGTCTTATTGCATTTGCGTGCTTGGAAAATGTCATAAGTAAAGGTAAATTATTTGCAAAAAATGAATGCAATAGAAGAAACACACTGGTTTTCCCCCGCATTGCATAATAATTTTATCCTAAATGGAGGAATTTCATGTTATTTTGAACAAAATCACTTCAGAGGAATTCTGCCTGTCTGGCTGATCGAATATAAGTGAACAACAGAATAACTGCAAAATCATAAAGAGTTAGATAAGTACATATTCCATTTTCTATTCGTGAAAAAGAATAATCGCTAAAAAAAGAAAATCGCCTAATATCTCATGCTAGATTTACATAAAGATCTTTAAAGATCATTTCGTAGGTATCGTTTGCCTATACTACTCAATTAATGCGGAAATACTAGTAGCATTTTTACTACATTACAAAATTCAACAACTTTCATGCCTGGGATTCTAAAAAAATTATTCAATGAGATTTTCAAGCTTAAGTTTGAAGTTTTGAAGAGAGAACCTTATTAATTTAAGTCATTATTTATCTTAATTAACTTGTCATTAACCAATTTAACCTGGTTTGAAACAACCACGAGACTTATCTCTCTCTCTATGTAATATATATATATATATATATATATATATATATATATATAATTTTTTAAAATTTGATCACATGATAACATTTCAAGTTATCATATGAGAAAATTATTATTTTTAAAATCATTATTTGTCCTAATTAATTTGTCATTAATCAGTTTTAACCGGTTAGAAACAATCACGGGACTTCTCTATTGTTATATTATAGATATAGGTATTATCGTATATATAGGTATCATCATATATATAGGTATTATCATATATATAGGTATATCATACATATAATATATTATCATATATATATAGGTATATCATACATATAGGTATTAGCATTTATATATCATAAATATAGGTATATATTAATTATGATAATTTTTTAAAACTTTCATTGTTAATTTTTCTCGCTGGCAAACAAAATATTAGATCTCGACCGATTTTGAGATGAAGTAACAGCATTAATGTCATAGTTCTTCGCCAATAATTTAAAAACGCATTTGTTTTGAAAGAAGCATACGTAATAATAAGGAAATACTGGTAATAGCAGGTCAACCTTTTTAAAATGCATGTGCTATCAAAGAAGCAGACATAATAATAATTCAATACTGGTAAAAGCAGGTGAAAATATTTTTTGCCCGTAAATTTCGGAGACATCAAAACCTCCCACCAAAACCACATTCTTTTCTCACATGATTCAAACCAAATCTGAGCACTTATGGCACTCACCGATTCTTTGCTCAATGCCCACATTTGAGGGGGAGGAGGTGATACTAAAAAAGTATTGGAAAAAAGTATAGGACTATCAATCTTATCAGTACGGATGCTGATAGTTTTGAAATGTGGAAACAGTTTGTCATATTTCGTATATGAGAAAATAAAATTAGTCAAAAGCCCACCGTTCCCTTCATTTTTCATTCTTTACAACACGAGATAAACAGCTACAAATTTACTAACGATACGGCATTTGCATCACCACCCCTATGTCCTTGAAAAGATGAAAGAAAGAAATCGCAGGATTAAAAGGTGAGGGGAAACAATTCAATCTTCGTCTCTGGGTTTTTCATCGCCTAAGCTGGTTGTTAATGAGTAAGTTAATGCTTCATTAAGTGCCGTTTAGTCAGGCAAGAAGAGATTCGTTAAAAAAGTAACAGTTTTACAGAATTCAAAAAAACTCTCCTTGTAGAAGTTTTGAATAGTTCGTTAAAGCGAATGGAGGCATAGCTTGCTCAAATGAATGAATTTCGCTTCTTTTTATTCTCGTTAAGATTGAAATTTTCTCTTTATTCCTTTCAGGAATTTTTAATTAATACTTTAATTCTTTCAGGATTTTCATTCTTTAACTGTATCCCAGAAAATGGTTCAATAAGAAAGAAATGTTGTACTTTAATGCAAGTTCAAGATCGTTTGTACTCATTACTTTGGTTTACATGGATGCTTTAAGTAAATCTTTATTTTTTTATAAAGTTAAAACAGTTTTAAAACAGGGTTTCTGAAACTAAATAATAAAATACGAATGCATTTTAATGCTAAAAAAGGAGCTTGACATAAAATGATATTTTTTATAAATTTTTATTTCTTATTTATATTACTATTTCTAATTTCTAATTTTTATTTCTTAAATGATATTTTTTTCAAGTTCAAGGAATTATCTGTGTATTGAAATTTACACAGTTTCTATGAATAGCATTTCTTTGTTGTTAAGAATTGTAAATTAGAATTTAAAAATGTCTGTAAGCCTAAATTTTAATTCTATTTATTAATTGGAAAATAAAAATCTAAAAATAAATATCAGCTTACTTTTATCGATACAAAAATTCAAGGAAAAAATAATGCCATCGCTCTAGAATTCGAAGATGAGTATATTTAGCAAAATATAACGAATTTTCTTGTTTTGAACCTACATGAGTTCAAAAAATATATTTTTAGAATTGTGTCTTTGTTTGTGAGCACTATAAGTCCGCTACATACATGAAATTTGATATGCAGTATGTAAATTAAATTTTCGTATTTCTATCAAATTTGGAATGGGATCCTTTTTTAAGAAGAAAGATCCTTTCTTAAGAATTATAATTTTTCCCTTCAATCAACTGTAGATCATACAAAAATAGAAATATAATGTATTTATATTTCTTTTATGGTTTTTTTTATTGAAAAGAATAAAAAATTCGGTGTATTATTCCATGCAAATTGACTTTATATAAAAATATATATACTAATAATGTTAAATATGTTAATGTTGGGATGACATAATATTCTAATTATACTTAAATTTGGAGAAAAAAATGACGGTGAATTTATATGATAGGTTTCACTAATTGTATCAAATTAAAACTTTACCTTTCAATCTACTGTAGATACACAAAAATAGAATTATAATGTATTTATATTCTTTTTATGGGAAGTGTAAAAAAGTTCGATCATCCTTTGTAACTTTACAGTATGTTTAAAATAAACTCTACTTGCAACAAAATGTATGGTAACTCGATTCTTTTTTCTGCAAAGCTGTCTGGCTCCTTTAGGGTCATACTCTTCAGTCCTTTCAGCACTTCCTCTTGTAAGACGAGCGAACAAGTATTTGCATAACGAGCAACACAACAAGAAATTCGAATGCTTTCCCGCGTCGTTTCGAGTGCAAAAACAGCGGGTAGAGACATTTTATTCCAGACCCTTGGGAAGGATTAGGACATGTCTCATCAATACACTTCCCAGGCTCTGCCAACAGCATCGGTTAATGGAGACTTCCTTATTTTTTCTCCCTTTTTAGTAACTGGCGTTTCCCTTTTGCTGTATACTGCTGCTCTCAAACACACCCTGGGGACAGCAGCAACGCCTATTTGTTGAAAGAATTACGGATGAGTAAATAAATATTACACGAGATGTTAATGACGGTGATGATGACATGTTAATCTGCTGGGAGGAACCACGTCGTTTAATGTGGTAATGCGTGTTCGAAGTCGTGTTTCGGCTTTTGCAAATTCATCGTATTATTTTGAGAAAGTAATAAAATTAGTCGGTTGTGAAAATCAGATCTGTTTTTACTTTTTGTCGGAAATTGAATGGTTTTGATTTCTCGTATATGAAGTATAGGACAAGTATTGTAATCATTAAAAAATTCGAATTGGAGATTTTGATGCATATCCACATTCAAGATCTCTTGGAGTTGGAAATATATATATTTGTCATTATGCTTATCTATTTTTCTCTGATCTCGATAGTCCAAAACGTTGATTAAGATAAATATTATAGCGACCAAATTTGTAGAACTTAATAAAATTCTGAAAGATATCTATACATATGTAGTCTGTTTGTCTGACGTTTCGAGTACAATTTATTGGATAATTATATAAGAAATTTGACACGTATGTTTAGCGTCTGATATTTAGATACTTAAAATCAAATTTTAAACCAAATCCATCAAACGGTTGACCATCTGTCGGGATGTACCTTCGAAAGCATATAAAAACAATGATGCAAATTAAAGAAATTAGGTACTTTATTTTGTAACTACAACTGTAGATTTTACTCATATTTTAATGCTCATCTGTCTTTCAAAATGCGTCAAATTTTGCACCAAATTCATCACACGGTTGAGCATATTTTAGGCTATACTTTCGAAAGCATGTAAACGCAATGATACAAATCAAAGAAATTTGGTTTATTAGTTTTTGACAATAACTGTAGTTTTGAGTCACATTTTGGGGCCAATTTACCTTACTGTGGATTTGATTCAAATTTTGAATCAAATCCATCAAACGCTTGACCATATGACGGGATATACTATCAAAAACATGTAAACTCAGATACAAATAAAAGAAAATCGATATTTATTTTGTGATGACAACTGTAGTTTTGAATCAAACTTTGGTGTCAATTTGTCTTTAAAACTTCGTCAATTTTTGAACCAAATCTATCAAAGAGTTGACCATCTATAGGGCTGTACTTGCTAAAGCACGTAAACGCAATTATTTAAAGCAAAGAAATCATGTATGTTATTTCGTGAATGAAACTGTAGGTTTGAGTCAAAGTTTAGTCTCAATCTTCCTACAAAATTAAGTTTAAAAGATATTCAGTAAAAATGATAGCTTTTTACCAAAGGTCTATTTTTAATAAATTTCGTGTACCAGTGCCTTGGAAGATAGTATTGGCTTAAACCAAGGATCCAAACGTTATTTGAAGGAAAGTAAATAAGGAATTTATCGAATAGTACGCGAGAAAGCTTTGGAGAACCACTCTCGCTGCTTTTATATAAATTTTGGGTTCATTAAACTAACCGTTTTTAATGACAAGTCATTCAAATTTAACAATACTATCAATTTCAGATATGATATTATTTATTGCTTCCTTATTGAAAAATATTTATTTAATTCAATTTAATTTTATCCTATATTAAATTTTACTTATTTCTAAAATAAATGAATTCTTTAACACTTATGTTGATGAATTCATCTAAAAAAGCAGCTACCTTTTGAAAGCGTTATATGCACGTTTCAGTTTTGAAAATTAATAAATTCATTCTGCCGATGAAATTTATTTCAAACATAATATAGCGCATTCTTAACAGTGATGTAAATAAGCAGATATTGAATTCATACTTCAACTTTCCTTCGTTTTTTTTTGGACTTCAGCAGTAATAATTTACAGCGAAAAAGTGTAAATGCGCAGCGAAAAAGTATAAAAGCGCAGTTCGTTTTCTTTTACATTGATTCCTGCAGTTATTTGACGAAGTGTTGCGTGTCTATTAACATTGACCATTCTACACAAACGTCGGCGGTCTCGGTCGTTAAGTGCAGGTGGTCGCCCACTGCGCTGTCCATGATGGGATGGTACGCCTGAAATTTCATAATTTCGGCACACTCTTGATACTGTGAATCTTGGAATGTTGAATTCACTAACGATATCCGCAATGGAATGACCCATGCGTCTAGCTCCAACTAACATTCCACGTTCAAAGTCTGTTAATTCTCGTCGTGCCGCCATAAATCACGAAAAACCTGTTCACATGAATAACTTGAACACAAATGAAAGCTCTGGAAAATGAACTGCGCATTTATACTTTTTCGCTGCGATACTACTACCATCTGTATATTTGCATATTGCTATCCCATGACTTTTGTCACTTCAGTGTATATTTAAAACATTATAGCAATTAATCTGAATATATTTTAATCAAAAAAATTTAACGATCATCGGGCATTAGTTCTGTTTCGAATATAATTCTGAACAATCCAAATATAATTAAGTCATAAGAATTGTATAAAATTGTAAATTTTTAAATGGCAATTTAGAATCAGGAATTATAAATACAATAGAAATCATAATTATACAATTAAGTAGAATTTGACTTCCATGATGTTGAATATAATAAAATTTGTATTGTATATTAATTATAAGAAAAATGAAATATTATGCAGAATTCATCTTTATATGTTTCTAATTATGATTTATAAAAATAATTCCTTCTTTTTTTCTGTTGTATTTATTTTTAGAATTATGACACTTGTATTTCAGCACGTTCGCACAAACTGTGTAAGGTATTTTTTATATTTTGTTGTGAGCATTTAAATTCAACAGCATTATTTATTCATATCTAATAATTTGTAATTAAATTATAGACAAATCAGCTTTGAACTATATAACTGCAATTTGTGGATTTACTGCATTTAGTAAGGTAATTTTGATATACTGGCATTTTCAACTCAAAATTTGTTTTCACAGAGCTATAACGCATTGTATTACAATATTTTATACGAATTTATAACCTTTTTTTAAAGAAATTTGAGTTGATTGGTGGATTTTCTCGGTAATAGTCAATGAAATAACATATAAATAATATATCAATTTTCATTGTAAAAAATAAAATAGTAATATTCAACGTTCCATACTTCGATTAATTTCATTCCACTCAAAATATGGGACTTTTCTTCTTTTAAGAATTAATGTGACAATAATATCTTACTGAATATTGATAATAGGACCGAGATACTGTATATAAATTTGAAATTATATTATCATATATTAGATTAGATAAGTCTTTATTTATCGAACTACAGTTTGCGTGGACACACTATATGATCATAAATTTATTTTAAAATCATATATTAACATAATTCAAATGCATATATGCTGCTTTGTAACACATTTACTTCATTGATAATTCAAAGAATGTTTTGCAACTGTACAAAACAAATCTGTTTTTTTTTTTCATTTTATGCAAAGACAGAAACAACTTAAAAATGTGGTCATTCACCAGACCTATTCAATGACTCATATTTAAAAGTATCACGTTTTAGTTCAATACTTTTTAGAAGGAAATAATTCTATAAAAAATATGAAAACAATAATTCCCTTTTTAGGAAAAATGAGAATTTCAATTTTAAAATGTCATAGAAACATATTAATATTTTTCAGATATATCGTAATATTATAAATTTGACCTTTTAATTCCTAAATTTTAATATTTCTATAAAGGTAAAAAAATACTCCATAATTTTTGCATGTACTTAGTTTTTGTAAATAAATTTCAAAGTTTGTTTAGTTGTTTCTCAGTTTTCAATAAAAATTTCTTTGTTATAACAAATTTATTAAATGGAATTATGTAGATTAGATTATAAAAAGACGATAAAATAATGACCAAATCTTATTATACTACTTTATTGAACATGCACACCATAAATAATCTAGGTTCAATATAGAAACCACCTTTTTCATTACAAAATTTGCTTTTTTGTGAAGGATTAAATACATTGTATTATTTTCTTTCACTTGCAATGTTCCCCAAATTGCTATATACTATGAGCATATATACTATAAATATTATGAGCTTTTCTTATTATGAAGTTTGTCGATAACCTCATAATTATCATTTTCATCACTTACTGTAAAAAAAGTAAATTTTCAAACACTTTGCAATATGCCATTCTCCACATCATATTCAATAATCAGAACAATTTTATCAACGAAGAGAATATTAGAGATTGGTGGATTCTTTAACAATTGCCAGCTGCCACCATTTTACCACCTTTCAGCTGCTGCCAGTTTTCATGGCAGACGATTTTTTTTTTTGGAAACTTCAATAAACTATCATATATCACCCCACAAAACATAAAAAAATAAGAAAAATTTTGTTAGATCGAAATTATATTTCAATTATATTTTTAAAGAGGAAGTAGCATAAATATGGTTCAAATTTTCATAGAAATTTCATTAAATAGAATGCTTTTTAAAGAAGTTTCAGTAAATGTAATTCACAATGAATTAAGCTGCTACTTTTATTATTAGTTTAGAATATGTATATACACGAAACATCAACAAAATATAAGACAAACAAATAACGAATTAAATTCTGATAATAATATTTTCTTTTGTATTCAACAACTATCTTAGATCAATGAAAATTCCATTTTAGGCGCCAGTAGATAATTATGAAAGTATCAATTCAAATTTTTATCTCGTCTTCAAAACACTGGAAGTTTTAGCATAATTATTAAAGCGTTAATTATTGTGAGTTTGTTGTTATATCCAATTTATATTCTGGTTTACTTAATTTTAAATAGTGCTAAAAATAACAGTTTGGAGATAGTTTCCATACTCATTTACCTTTGAGTTATAATTCAGCCTTAAAAATACTTTCAAATTTAATCAATAATTAAAATATTTTTCCTGGCTATTATCCAAATGTTATCCAACGCATATAATGAATTATAATTTGCCAAAGTTAACTTTAAAATTCTTAAGGGAGAAGAATATTAAAGTTAATCCAATAAAAATCCAATAAAGTCAAATAAAGCTAAAATATGAGTCCAATTTCAATGGATTCATATTTTAAAGTAAAGCATTTTTTAATTACATTTTTATTTGAATAATGTTTCAAATATATGATTTTAAACTGTAATTAAAATGAATAAGGAGTAGAATAATGGATAAATTAAGTCAAATTTTCTTTTATGCGGAATATAATAAGAATTTTAGTTTAATTGTGTTCGAGAGTTGAAGTATTAATAATAGATGAATAAAGTACTATAAATAAATTTAACCAAGTTTCAAAACTTCGTTAAGATAAATGATTTAAAATTGATATTTAATTATAAAAATAAAATAATTCAAGGAAATGAATAATGTAGCATTGTAAATATTTAAATCAGAACATAATTAAATTTCATTTAAAAAGAAGGTGAAAGTGTTTTGGAGGCTTTTTGTTATAATTTAGTTATTCCTTTCATTCTTATTAAATTATGGCAGTATATACTTTTAAAAATGGCGTCATCAACTTAAAATTTAGTTCTTTTGATGGATTTTTATCTCCTCTTTTTATTTATTCTTTGAATCAGAATTTTGCTAATTTTCTACTATTTTTTTAATATATTAATTTTGATTTGTATCTTGAATATATGATTATTAAAAATTATAATGATTCTTACAATATGTTAATAGTTATCTTGTATTAATACATATAAAAATGATTAAAATGGTTTTCAGAAATAAAAATACATTTTGTAAGTTCTAAAATTCAAATCTAAGCTATCCATTAAATTATTATGTAATTTATGCAAATTTAAAGAAAATAGTGTTTATGTTCTACAATAATATTTTATTTTACAACTTTTTGTCTTAAATTTAATTTCTTTTCTTAGTTTTGGAATGAAATTTTTCAAAATATTTTGTATCCTCAACTTCGATTTTGCTCCGTTGTTTTAAAATGAATATAAAACTTTCATAATAGGAATGTGATTGAAATTGTTAGCAATGCATTAAAAGAAATAAAAAAAATTTCTAAAAGTCAGTTGTTTTGAAAGATCTCATTATTTTTATTAAGGGCTTCCTAGCTAAAGTTGCTTACTATTTTCTCATTATTTTTTTTATCTTTCTAATATTTGCTTCTCTAATAATAAACGTAAAAATAATTTCTTTAAAGTTCTAAATTTTTAAAAAATTTCATTTCGTAAATTCTTTATTTGTAGTTAGTTTCAAAATTACTGTTTTATGAAAAATAAAATCTATTAAAGAACAATATTTGTATTGAATTAAAGTGGCTTTAGGATAAATGCTAAGTTGATGGCACTGTTATTAATATGATTAAATAATGGAATATACTATATTATCCTATTAACTGTTATTAATATAATAATATAGTATAGATAATAATTCGCATTGAATTTTTCCACTTTTCCTTTCTGCAAGTTTCTTGGTTTTCAGTTTTCTTAAGATTTTGGAGCAACATATGAGGTAGAATAAAAATAAAGAGAAAATTAAAATTTTGAATAAGTATGCTTTAAACATGAGTATGTGTATTTTATATTTATTTTTCTTATCTTATTTCCGTATATACTTAGAAAAACTACTAAAAAGTAGTGAAATTAAACTAATTCCAAAATATAAACCAGGAGTTGGTTATAAATTTCTTTAGATAGCTTGATATTTCTTAATACATTAATATTTCTTTTTGCAAAATGAGTCTTAGAAACTCTTGAAATATTTGTAATAATAATTTTAAATTTTTTTTAAAATTTTCGAATGACTTCAAAATATTTCCAAAATATTCTTACTATTTCAAAAACGTTTCCGTTTAAAAACGGTGCAAAAAATGAGTCAATTGTTTGTTAGCTGATAATTTTATATGTTTTATGGAATGTTTATTGCTTTCTTATATCAGCCTATTTTTCCCTATATCTGGAAATATTCTATGAATGAATTGCATACAATTATAATTTTACTAAACAGAGATAGTAGTATTATTTGGTGATTCTATTTCTTGGTGGATAAAAAGATATTTATATACCTCTCATTTTATAAAACCATTCATAAAATTGAAAATTTGGAGCTTTGTTCTATTTCTCTGTATAGATTAAAAATAAAATAAATCCAGTTATTTAAACAGTAAAAAAATCCAGATTCAATTTTTATTATTTGAAATTGATTGGATTTGCAAAATTACAAAAGAAATTTACTGTATATAATAATTAATGCAACATTTTAAACTGATCTAATTAAAATGACGGTTAAAATTTTTATATTTTTAAAAATATTGATAGTTTCCTATAGTTACTTGACTGCAGAATATTATGAATTTATTTCAAAAGATAGTTTTTATAGATTGTTCTTTTAATATAGAATCCTTATCGTCTGTTTTCTTATTATGTAAGTTTCATATCACCTGAGATGTTGAGAACATGTGTTGTGTTCTCTAAAATATTCCTCTTAATCAGCCTGTTTTTATCTAATCGGTAAAATTGCGAAAAGATCACCGTCTGTTGGACGAAAGAAAAGGCTGACCTCTTTCCTGGTGATTCAATTAGGTTCCTCTCCAGCCGAGAAGCTAAAATTAGCCCCCTCATTAATTAGAACGGAAGCATTTTCATAATTTATTTCTCGTGCCATTCCTTTTTGTTTGCAAATGTGGTATTTACGGAAATAGAAAAGAAATATCGTTTGGCTGAATTATTATGCTTTATTTTCTGGGACTTCCTGATATCGTCCTACTTATGAAAGGTGGTCTAGATATATTTAACAATTGAATTAATATTTCAAAATTATACAATTCAAAATAAATCTGAAAATGTAACATTTGTAAAATTTTATTTTGCTTATAAACTAAATAACACTTATTTATTACAAAAAAGGAATAATTTTAACTGAAGCAAGGAAACAATGAAAATTGCTTTTGTTTTTGTTTAATAAACTAAAGAAATTCCTTATAATAAAGAACAAAAAATATAAATAATTGTTCCAGTAAATAAAATGGAAAAGGAAAATTTATGACAGAATTGGTAAGAAATAATTTTTGTTGAAGCTGGGAAAATCTTTGTTTATCAAATTAATAAAAATTCGATATAATCAAGAATAAACAAAATATAAATAAAATTTTTCACTTAATAAATTGGAAAATGGAAAATGTATAACGGAATTTATAAAGAATAAATTTAGTTGAAGCTCGATTTTTTTGTTCTTTGTTTATTAAATTTATAAAAATTCAATATTATAGAGAATAAACAAAATATGAATAAAATTTCCAAAAAAAATATTCAACCTAAATAAATTAGGAAAATGGAAATTTCGTAATATTTTATTTTATTAAAAAATGAAATAACACTTATTTATTTTGAAGAGGAATTATTTTTGTTGGAGTGGGGTTAAATTTTGAATAAAATTCTTATTAATTATTTAAATTTTTAATCCTTATTATTATTAAAATTAATTGTTTATTAATTTAAGAAAACAATCTACATCTTAAAAACTTGATAAACTTATTTAAAATGAAGATCCTTTATCGTGAAGGTAAATTTTAAAATGAAATTTGTATCGTTTGCCATTAAAAATATTTTCTGTTTACAATTATTTGGTGGAAAAATTAATTTTATTTATTGATTAAATTAAGCAAAATAATTCTGCATATTTCATAAATATTTCGATTTTATCGGCAATAAAATTCAAAATGAATTAAATTTTGCACGCTTAAATAAAGTTTCAAAATGGACTTCTTTATTAACACTGATAAAAATTTTTATTACTTTTTCGTTTATTAAACTAAAAAAATCAATAAATAATGAGCATTTTAACTAGATTTTTTAGCTTTAAATAATGCAATACATTTCCATTTTATAGAAACTAATTAGTTGTCAAATCATATTCAACGCATTTGCAAAATCAATTCTGGGAGAAATTAATCAAGTTTAAAAATAAAGAAAATGACGTCTAGGATCGTCAATTTCAAGTTTTCGTGTGAAATAAGTACTACTTCTTAAGTCATTATTTTTCTTAATTAATTTAAGTCATTAAGTATTTTAAATTAGTTTGAAAAATCAATAATTGTAAAAGCAGATCAATCTTTTAAAAACGCATCTGCTTTCAAAGGAGCATTTAAAATATTAATGCAATACTGGGAAAAGCAGGTAAAAATATATGCGATTAAAAGATGATAATGAACTATTGCAATTTATGCTTTGTTCTTTGCCTAAGCGATTTTGAGCTTCTATTATTCGTTGTCTCTAACGAAAATAAAATCATGTTCTCACATGAAAATAATAAATGATAAAAAAAGAAAAAATCATAAAATTTTCAGATAATAACTTCTAAAATGAATTGATCAATAATTTTTGAAATTGCAAATTAATTTCTGATGTATGATTTTCAATTCACATCATTTATTGAAAAGTAGAAACTTAATATGATATTATGTCTTCAACTATACTGAAAATGAAAAGAGGGTACTTTTCCTTTAGCAATGCGCGACTAAAAAATCGCCAAATAATGTAGAATTCCGCCAAAATTCCCTACAGAGATTTTAAAGCGAAAAATTGCCAAATAAAGTAGCATTTCGCCAAAATGTTTTGTGGATTTTTAGCGTGACCTCGACGAACGGAAAAGTAAAGAAAAGAGGTCAGGTTTGTTAATTAATAATAAAACATTAATCTATGAGAATCAATTTAAACATGTGTTATTATAATTCCTATTTACGCATTACGCTGTTAAAAACAAGAACTCTCTATGACAACATTAAATTGTTGTGGTTGAGAAAGCCAACACGATTTCAAAGTTCCAATGAATAACTAATATTAATTAACGCTTGATGTGATTATGATTGCGTAATCAAGTTATAAACGATATTATTAATTGTCAGTGAAGATACTTGACATGATTCTCATTGAATTAAATAATTTTTCTTATGACTCAATAGAATGCTTCAGATTATTCTTAATACAAACTTATAATCTATTTTACTTCTTTTCACTTAAAATATATTTCCACTTACATTTTCCACCTTATTTGAAATTTTAACTGTATTAAAATTTTCTGAGAATAAAGATGGACTCATTTGAAATTCAATTATTTCCGAATTTTATTCCATGAGGTGCTTTTCCCCACATTATAGTCGCCTTGAATCTCAGTGATACTTTTATGATCTTACAAGTATACTGTTACGAGCGGCAGTTTGAGCCCTTCTTGGTCGTTTGAGACCGTCGAAATGGTAGAACTTTTTTAATACTCCACAAAATGGTTCAAAAAGCGAGTTACTGAGTAAACTGACTAGCCTTTTGGAATTTCCCAATGCTCAGAGAAAATTGCAAAGATAAAAATTCAGTGAGAAAAATAGCTACTGTTGAAAATTCCTTAAAGTAAAGGGGAAAAAAATGAATATTTATTTCGGTATTCTTCCCTATAAAGGATCCGATGCAACATTTTCCTTGTAGAGCTGCACTTTTGGTATGTAGGCAAATGAGATTAAAGTGTCATATATTAAAATACTAAAGAAAAAGTTAATAGATGAAAGCAAATGTTAAAATTGAATGAATAAAAGTAAATGAATAAAAATGCAGAGACTTGAATATTGTGAAAATGAAGGAATGTAAATGATTTAGTACATTATATTCATATTATTCTAAAAAAGATATGGAAGGAATTTTTAGTGAATGTTTTGGTGCAATTAATTAAATAATTAGTTAATTTTTCATTTGTGGAAAACATGAAAATCATTTCCTCATTAGCAAAGACCAACGATATTTTTTAACTAATACTTTCATTCTATTTTTTTTTTGCTATTTTCATGAATTATTGTATACGTGTTTGATCGAGTTTGCCAAAAATTGCCAATTTGATTTTGGAGAAGTTTATTTGGATTTACACCAAAGAATCTACAATTAACAGACAGTTAACTTTTAACATCAGTTGTTGACTTAACAGCATTATCTATTGCATTCATAGATAATGTAATTATACCATAGAATCTACAATTAACAGAAAATTAATTTTTGACTTCAATCATTGACTTTGCAGACTTATCTATTACGTTCATAGATAATGTAATTATGCCCTAGAAGCTACAGTTAATAGATTTTTTTTAGAAATCAATTGTCGACTTTACAGCATTATCTATTGCATTCATAGATAATGTAACTATGCCATAGAATCTATAGTTAACAGAAAATTAATTTTTGAGATCAACCATTTACTTTCCAGAAATACTTATCGCTTTCATATAAATATATAATTGTGCCATAGAAGCTACAATTAATAGAAAATATTTTTAGAAATCCATTGTTGACTTTACAGCATTGTTTATTGCATTCTTAGGTAATGTAACTTTATCATAGAATCTACATTTAACAGAAAATTAATATTTGACGTCAATCGTTGACTTTACAAACTTATTTATTGTATTCATAGATAATGTAATTATACCATATAACCTAAGATTAATAAATAATTATTTTTTTAATTCAATTATTGGCTTTAAAGCATTATGTACTGCATTCACAGATAATGTAATTATACCATAGAACCTACAATTAATAGAAAAATTAATTTTTTCATTCAATTATTGGCTCTAAAGCTTTATCTATTGCATTCACAGATAATGTAATAATACCACAGAACCTAGAATTAAAAGATAATTAATTTTGGAATTAATTTGTTCGCTTTACCGCATTGCTGTTGCATTCATAGATAATGTAATTATACCATAGCAACTACAATAACAGAAAAGTAATTTTCAAAGTCAATAATTCACTTGACAGTATATTT
This sequence comes from Argiope argentata, assembly GCA_026289955.1. Taxonomy (NCBI): domain Eukaryota; kingdom Metazoa; phylum Arthropoda; class Arachnida; order Araneae; family Araneidae; genus Argiope; species Argiope argentata. Next base: position 3,398,778 of record JAOUZG010040955.1, on the reverse strand, counting down.
GAGCAACTGTTTACCCAGATCAAAAATAATGTAGAAACAATCAACCAAGAAAACATTTATTTTCGGATTGATGGAAGTATAAAATCGGATATTCGTCAAAATACGCGTCTAGAATTGTTTAGCATTAAAGACATTTTGACATTTTTGGCAATGATGTAGGAGAATATACGACACATTATTGGCACAAGCGAGCATGTGAACATTGTTGATAAAAAATAAAAATAATTAGTCGTCGGACTGTTGAAAAAGGATTGTAAATCTCACTAAATTATACGAATAAAAAACAGAAAAAATATTATCCCTGTGTTTATTTTTACCTCGGAATCTTTATTTCAAGAAAAATTTCGTGCTCACGTCTAGACTGTAATTTGAAAGTTAAAAATATTTCTTGTAAAATTTTAATATGAATGTTAAAATTTTCTTAAGTTAAAATGCAATGCGAAGTATTCTATCAAAAATCAAAAAAAGCTGATTTGCTATTAAACATAAATGCTATAACATTGAATGTTATATTACTCTAGCATTACATAATTTTTTTTGTAAATACTACGAAAAACATACAAAAGTGATTTGTTTTCTCAGAATTTTATGCTAAGACTTTTTCCAAATACAAAATTTTCAATTCAAATTCTCCTAAGTTTATATGCAGTCCATATTGCTCGTATTTAAATAAAAGTCACTTTCTTGCGTGGGTGGAAAAATGCTCCCACACGAAATGGCATATATTCCTTAAGGAAATACAAAGGTCTTATTTGATAAACATCGAGTTTTGTTTACTCTCTCAGAATATTTCATATTAAATCGTAGATATATTTTTAAAGTTTTCAGTTCTTTAAAAAGTTGTGCGTTCGTTGATCTCTGTAAAAAATCATGTTTTTCAATTTTATAATACCGGAATTTATGCTAGACGGCACAAAAGAACATATTAGCCTCTTGGCCTTACTGGTAGTCTTTACCAGATGCACAAAGAATATATTTTGCATGTATTTAGATTAATATTTAATCTGATAAAATTTACGAATTTTTTAATTTTATTTATTTTATATTTTATAAATATGTTATTAGGAATATTTTTTAATATTAAATATATTCCTAATAATATATTTTAATATTTCTATATTTTTAGAAATATTAAAATATATTATTAGGAACATTAAGTTTTTATTAAAGAATATTCCTAAAGATTATTTGGATTAAATTAAAAATTAAAGAATAAAGATTAAATAAAGATTAGAATGAAATCTTGTATGCATATTTCAATATATCATGTCAGAACGGCTAAGCACCACGTGCTCGTGCAAGTTATATATATATATATATATATATATATATATATATATATATATATATTCATTTTAATTGTTTCGTTGAATGAGTCACTTTAGTATTGCAAACGATTCAAAAAAACTCTGCCTCGCATTTATTGTTTTAAAAAAACTATAATATTTATTATTTATTTCATTTTATAAAATCACGTGCACAAAATGACATTTTTCTAGGTTTTATTTGTGGTAGTCATTAACTTATTTTTTTTAATCAGAGCTTTTGTAAATGAAATGGTAACGAGTTATTAAAAGCTGATTTTTTGAGATGCTCGTGCCTATAATAAAATATTTATTTTTCGCTTAAGGATTTTTCATCCTTAAACAACGTCATTCAGACATAATAAAAAATAAAGAGAAATTAAAGAATATTTATTAACTAAACAATTTATTTTTATTGATTTTTTAACGAAATATGATAAAGAGATCATTAATTATTTTTTTAATTTTTGTTCTAATCAATAAATAAGATTCTAATGGTTTAATTTTAACTATTGCTCAGTTTTAACTATTGTCAATTTAAATATTATTTAACTTTAAATATTGCCACCTTTGGCTACCATTTTGGCTACCTAATATAGAATGCATTTCTTTAAAGAACATTTTATCATACAACAAATGAATTCAATTAAAACAATGTATAAAAAAATTACTAAGTAACAGCAGAAACACAAGTTCTATTAATGATCGAATGACCGATAAACACACATGCTTAATTATTTTGATAGTGAACAGAATTAAAAATATTATTAAATTGTAATGAAAAGTACTACTTTAATGAAATTTATATCGTTAAAATTGTCTATATTTGTAACATATGACAATACATAAATTTTTTTAATAAGTTGATTGCTTAGGAAGATATGAGAATCAAATTTCCTAGGTACTAGACTTAACGACTACACATACGATTAATCATGCGACTTGAGATTAATGTTCGACGCCAAAATTTGTAAAATTTTTGAGCTATATCTCGCTAATATAATCATTTTTATTGCAACATTAAAAATCGTTTGTTAACATTTCAAGAAAATATCCGAAATTACAGACTTGGTTGAAGTAAAGATTAATATGCTCCTCGAGTTTGTCGCCAATATTGCCACCCAACGGAATAGACATCTAGCAATAACCCTAATATTTTGTTTACTTTTTACAGTGTTTGAGCTGCACATGAACTACAACTGTTTTATGAAAAATGTTAGATTAATAATGATTTAAAAATATATAGATTCAAGTTTTATTTTTATTCTTTATTAAATTTTTTTAACAATTAATAAGAAACTGCAATTTTATTTTTGATACGAGTACGAACAAAAAAAATATTTATTCTTTTGTAAATTTTAATTGTTAATATATGCTTTAAAAATCGTCTGAACTTTTATTTTAAAAATCGTGTGTAATGGAATTTTTCGCAGTTCTCGTAATTATACTGGCGTTCTGATAGTCGGTTCCTTGATAATTTCTTATGTAGGCAACTGTGCAAGATTGGATATGGGGTAAAATGGATGGAAGACAGTATTTCGAAGGGATGGAGGATGAATGGAATATACATAAACGAGTTGATGAAATTAGGAAGGGATGCTTGTATGAAATTTTGTATGGAGAATAGTTTGATTGCTCCTTATTCCGTTATTCCGTTTCTTCTTTTTTGGATTATTTGCGGTTCCTTTTATACAACTAGCCCTAATATTTATTGTTCTATCGAAACTATAAAGTTCCCTCTTCTGCTGGTAGCAAAGCCGTAAGATGTTTTTTTTAAGTTAAAACATACTGTCCGATGTCTTGTATAGATGCCAAAGGCATCGCATGTTCTAACATTTGCTCTGCACCCAACAGAACGGCGCATCCAATCTGAAAAACAACAACAATACTTGAACTTGAAAGAATTAGGAGATTGGGATTTATGGCATCAAAGGTTGTTATGCCCTGTTTCCAAATGAAGAGAGCAAAAGCATCACATCAATAAACACAAGAGCGCGTACAAAGAACCAAGTTGAAGTTTCAGTCAGTGAACAGTAACGCAATTTAGTCCATTTTCGAGGTACTACAGTTCCAATATAAAGATGAGGAGCAAAATGACGAAGAGTTCCTGCAGCATGGAATGGAGATAAAGGAAATAGGCTCTAAGAGGCTTGCTTAAACAGAGTGCCGCTAATAGAATTAATGGATGTTGAAATGCTTCAATGCTTGAAGCGAAACTTGCAGATTGATTTTTCTTGCAGTTATTTCACCCAAAACAGTTTTGATGGAGATATATTGTCTAGCTATCTGCAGAAGCGTTCACAACTTGTCCCTATAAAAGCAACAATACTTATCAGTAAAAGAATCAAAGCGGAAAATGGTAACTGTAACTATTCCACAGAAATATCTGTTTACTTTGTCCGCCATCTTTATTGGCGACTTGGCATCTTTGGCACAGCGAGGGGAACAGTAAACTTCATTTTTACCGCAGACGTCCAGAGAGCTTGTGGTTGATCGGCTACATTTTGACGTGTTTGATGAAAAACTGTTCATAAATCTTTAAATCTTACCGCGATTATTTATCTAGCAACGGTTAAGTCTATATTTGAGCTTCATGGAAATTCTGTTTGAATTCTTTTTCCAGATTTCTTTTATTTTCTTTCTTCTCACAGAAAGTGGTCAACGCTTTTAATAATATTTGCTGCTCCACTAATTAGCGACGCGAAGTTTTTGATATAGTATAGGTGTAAAAATGTTATGACTGAATCATTTTGCAATTTGTATGATACTTTGTTTATATTTAGCTGCTGCCATTTGACATTTAGTCATAATCCCAATTATTTTAGCCATCTATATTAGCATTTTATATATATACATAGATTTGGTTATATTCAGGGTAAGAATACATATTTCCTTTAAAGTGAAGAAACAATCATGATTAAAAAAGTTATTTAAAAAATTTAAAACCGTTTTTTTTCTCACTCATATAAATTTAAATTTAGAAGAAGATTAATAAAAATTATGTACAGATGTATTTTAGATTAATATCTAATTGCTTTGACATAAGAAACTAGCCGATATAACTTCAAACGATGAGCGTTTTCTGTCAACACTGTAACTTTAATCATTATGTTATGAAAATAATGGAATTAATATAACATGGAATAAGATTTTCACGAAAATTGTAATAATAATTATCAGTTTCTTATATAACATTTAGTACCCATTTGATTTGGAAGCTCTTTCTGTAACTATGCGGCCTCTTAAGTTTATGTTACTTCATTCCATTACTATAATAAATCAAATCAAACAATCTTACTATTCATAAAAATTTTCATATATATATATATATATATATATATATATATATATATATATATAT
>JAOUZG010040955.1:3379461-3393713 GCA_026289955.1 Argiope argentata | reverse complement strand
TATAAATATATCTAAACAATTTCCAAATGCCAGAGTAATATCCTGCTTTTCTGACAGCCACCTTATACGACAGTAGATCTCTTTTGATATGTAGACAGTCCCCGCATCTTTCCTTTTTATAAGCCTAGTCTTCAAGTTAAAGAAAAATGTGGTGTAAAAATATTGTGAGCGTCGCCTGTCGTTCAAATTAAAAATGATTATCACCAGCGTGTCGAACAAAGTATTGTGTTACCAATGATGAAAAATGACGAGTATTACATCATGCTCGGGATAAATTATGCATTGTCTGGATGCCTTGTTAAGTAGGTGGAAAATCCTAAAAGAGAAAAGACCCGACTAAAAGAATAAAAATAAAAGTATAAAAATGGCGGTACAATTTTCACGGTCGTGTCATTTTTCCTATTGGAGACCTGACACGATAATACTGAGCATTGATAGAATATGTGAAACTCCCATCGGTTCCATTTCTTAAGAATAGTATTTTTCAGATTGCTCAAATGCCTTTAGGCGGGCACACTTAATTTGTGAAATCCTCTCGCATCAATTACAATTACTGCCAAATAATGAATAGCTGAAATGATTATACCTTTCGTATTAGTTTTCTGTTGCCGCTTTTTCTCCTCTTCCGTTTTATGAGTTTTGAAAGGAGAAACTGTTGTAACGAGATTAAAGTTGCTACCCGCTTAGGGTAATTTAGGCGCTCTTTAATTATCTCCTTCGTTAATTGGTGAGAGAAAAGGATTAAGTTTCTTGTTAAGATCTTTTTTTATGGTATGGCGTCACCCAAGTTCTTTTATTTTTAATATTATCTAAGATGCAGACATGAAACCGCAATTAAGTTCTTAAATATTTATTCTATAAATGTGGATTTAAGGATTTAATGAAATAATACAGAACTCTGCTTAGGTGTGATGTATTTATGGTTGATACTAAAATGCTGAAGGATTTACTAATTGATTTGATTCCAAACAATGAAATAGCCATGTCCATGCCCTGCCTAAACTAAAATAAATATTTTTATTTGTCCTAAGTAAAATATAAGGGTGGCCAGAGTGAAAAATGGACAAGCTGAAAGAAAAGAATACCTTTGTGGGTCTAGCTTCAAAAGCCTGATAATATTTACGATACTGTTTTTTTAGTATTCTCGGGTTCGTACCTCGACCTTCATACACCACACCATTATTAGAAATCAAAAGAAATTGGGATGGACGTTGTAATACAGGTTTCGTCGTTTGGGTAGAACTATGCCTTTGATGTAAAATGTTCGGTTTGATTCTTTAGGAAGTCCTGCATAGCTTCCTTCATTTCGTTATCCGAATGGATACATGTCCCCTGTAATACTCTCTTAAGTGGCCCAAAGATGTTGAAGTCACAGGGTGACATATCTGGACTGTACGGCGGATGTTCCAACTCTTCTTAGTGTAATAATTCTGGTGTCTGGTTTTATGGGATACATGTAGACAGAGACATGATTCTTTTCCATAGTTCTGTCAGAGTATAGTAATATTATATTGATTTGACATTTCTACCTTAGGGCACGAAATCAATCAAGAATGGTCCATGGAAATTGAAGAAAATTATATTTCCGATCTGGTCACATGCAATTATGGAACGACTTTATTTTCGATCAATTAATTTTCTCTACACTAAACAGATTTCTCTGTTGAATATCGTATGCAGGAAATACTGTCCCCCGCTCTTTATAGCCCTGTTCCGTAGTACTACTATATCAACAGTCATTATAACACAATCGCAAGCGTCCACTTTTCATTTTTGGAAACCCTCATACATACGTGTCATATGTCAAACATTTCGTAAAAAGAAATAATTAATAAGAGAATGAAACGGAGATGTATTAACAAAATCTGGATTGATTTATAAATACAATCACATTTACAAACGAAAGATAATCAAGTAAATAATGCATGTAATATAGATAGTATTATAAAATATGTTACATGCGAATTGATTTCAAAAAATATGTTATTTTAAAATTAAAATATTCATTAAAAAATAAGATTTTTCAAAAATTATACACATTGTATTGCTTTTTATATGCGGTTTAAAAAAAGACATCAAATTTAATGACCTATATTAAAGTACTAAAATTGAGCTTATTATGCAAGAGAAACTCTTTTACGAAATAACAAAAAGATGATAAAATGCAAGGAGACTAAATCCAATATAGTTTTAAATATTAAATTCTGTTCTGCTTGATGAAATAAATATTTTATGTTTCAAAAATATACTTTTCTCGAGTGATTTAATTACTATTATTTGTATATGCCATTTTAAATGCAAATTCAATAAAGTTTCGACGAAGCGAATTAAAGATAAAATACTAAAAATAGAGCAGAAAATTTCCAGACTTCAAAGTATAAAGTTTTAGTTTTAAGTTGAATGTAGAGAGAATAGATTGGCCCAATACTTATCTATCCCAATTGAAATCCGATCTTATTTATACAAGTTTTTTTCATGTTGTAAACGTAAACGTTATAAAAAAATTTCAAATTTCCTAAAAATTTCTTGATTTAGTTTTTAAGCAGATATGATAATTTGTATCATTCGAAGAATAGCATCGAAATTGCTATTTAATGTTTCATCCATTCTTAAAACGATGCTATTCTTCATAAAAAAAGAATAGTATCGACAATTTCGACAGATATATACGAACAAGCGCCGTTAAGGTAACATATTTCTTCTGTAATGATAAAAATCCATTCTAACAGTTTGTTATCCGTTCTTTAATAGCTTTTAAGTTCGAAAAAGATTGAGGAAAATGACGGAGTTCTGTGATCAGACGCTTGAAAGATGTTTTTTATTAACTGTAATTGAATGAAAGAGCAGAATAGTTATCGTAATCGTATATCTACAAATATCAATCGATAGCTACTTTATTTATTGTGCATTTTATTTTTTACTGCCCTATTTTTTAAGGATTGAGTAGAATATTTCTGAAATTTAAAATTATTAGATAAACGAAGCATTTTATGGTAAATTTGTAGTTATTTTATTTGTATTTATTTATTGAATGTAAGCATTAATTTTAGAATTTATCGTTTCTTTGCTTTGGATCAGAGATTAAGTTTGTATTAATGATGAAGTATCAATAATGGTATTAAAATGTGGAAACAAATGCTTATGCGTTTGCAATTTAAGATTCAAAAATATTTTTCACTTTGCTTGCTTTCAAAATTTGTTACAAATTTTAAAAATTAACCGTAACCGCTATAATATAACAGGCATTGATTGATCAAAAATCCAGCTAAAACATTTATAATTCTCAGATCCTCATATTATCTATTCAAGTTTCCTTGTCGGGATCCTGCAAAAGAAGGAATTATCTGGGCGTCACGGGTTATAGTCCTGCGGGCACGGATTTTCTTCTGTGTTCTATCTGTAATACGTGTGACTGTGCCCCACTGTAAAAATTACTGTGCGCGCAAGTGATATATGAGTAACAAAAGTCATACTCTTGGCCCTATTTAATGTTATTTCAAACAAGAGACGCTTATTTCGGCTTAAATCCGCTGATAATCAGCGGGCTTATCCATAGCAAGTGCCATTAGTAACAACAACAACAAAATTCTTTTCGGCAAGCTGAGACGAAAAAATTAGATTTAATTGCAACTATGTCATTATCCAGCAAAATAAATTGTTGATGTTTGAAATCTGCCTAAAATAATAGATCACAAATCGTAAAAATGGACAACGCGGACGCAAAATGTATTTTCTAAAAATAGGAATCTATTATAAATAAATTTTAAGAAATCGTTTTGTTTATGTGAGTTTCAAATATTTCCTCATAATCTCACTAAATGCCTAGAAGAAGGTGTTAAGATTTCAGTTAATCACGTGGTCTTCTTGGGCGGAGCCAGCTGCCAATCATGTAAACATCACGTGGCCTGACTGTTGATTTTAGTATATTTTTTTCCAGTAAAAGCGAATTTGACTCGGGTACTAGAGACAGTGTGATCTCGGATTTCCTAGGAGAAATTTTATATCTAGTTCTCTAAGGCTTCTACACTAGGCTTAATCATGTGCCTTTTGTTTTTGATGTTACCAATAAACCATATAAAAGATAACCTGTGTCTTCAAGTCATATCCTCAGGCTACAATTTTCACTATCAAATAAATTATTGTGTAATAAAAAAAATCGGTAATAATTCAATTTATTAACAGAAGGTGCATAACAAGAGAGGAAATTGTTTAATTTTTCAAATCACTTCCACCTTTTTTCAATACATATTTCAAATTGTGTTATCAAATCAAAAATCACATTTTCGATTTGATAAGACTTCTTAAAGTTTAATATTTATGGAATAAAAATTAAACATTGTTAATATGAAATTATCTTTAACAACCAAAAAAATCCTTGTGTAGAGCAACTTTAAAATGCATGATAAGAAAATCCAAAATTTTGATTTATGTAGGACTATTTCAAAATAGTGTTATTTTTTATAAGTTCTATATTTGAAAACTTCTCACTTTGAAATTGTTAAAAGTTCAATTAACTTTTCAAGTAGTTTTCAATAAATTGTTTCTATGCTGCTATCTGAAAAAGTTGAAAATATGTTTGTTTTAATTCAAGCTGTTGATTAATATTTAGGTATTCTGTACTATACTGCCAATTTCTATTTTCAATATAAATTGCCCATTAGACAAAATAAAAAAAGAAATACCCGAGGAAGTTTAATATTAAGAAGGAAGTAAATTAAATCCACTATTATTCAATCATTAAATACTGAACAAGATACATTTTTTTGTTTTCTAAAACTGTTATCTGATTCGTGACGTTTTTTTTTTATGTCTTCAGCAAATATTTACGTCATTAATGTGAATAGATAGGAATGAAAAGAATTTCCGGAATGTCGGAGGAATCTGAAATAATTTTCGCTACTCGGACGAAAAAAGACAAAAATCGTGAGACCAAAAAGAAATTGATTTTTAAATGAACATGTCATTAATTTTTAAACTCTGATTGCGAGATATTTACATTTGACGATTTTTTTAAAATTCTAACTGTAGCTAACAACATCTGTTAAGTGTGAATAATTCTAATTAATATTCTAACTACAAATTGATGTACTAATTTTTCAAGATTATAAATTTTTATTAATTAATAAAATGATATATTAAATAATTTTTCGTCTTAAATATTAGAAATAAATTTGAAGAATAATTCTAAGAGATATTCATATTTTATCATTGGACAAATAATGTAAAGACAGACATTTCAAAAAGTAATCAACCTTCTGTAGATTTGACGAAACATTTCACCCGCCTTTCAGAAGATTTAAATTAAAATCATGAATGAAATCCTTTTGATGAATTTTGCATCAAAGGTTGCGTGTCGCAAGTTTATAGGATTTATGTTTATCTTTTGTCAATACGCAGCAACTTGAATTATTCGAAATGAGTTTTGAACACTTTGAAACTTCCTGTTACTCCACAATTTGGAAGTGGAAACTATAAATTAAAACGATAAGGCTAAGAATATTTTAAATGTCCGATTTTATTATGTCATACAAAGTAATCAAAACATGGATATTTAACATTATCTGTCTACCGATAATATTCATTCTAGTCTTAAATTGTTTCACATTTAGGGAGAAATGCATTTATTTTGAATTAGAAAAGATTTTATATGTTTTATTTACTTTATTATGTAATATAAAATTCATAAAAAATTCCATTTATAGTTTTTATTTAGGTTTACCCGATGGTAAAAAATATAACCTTAAAGTAGCGTAATAATCATAATATTTGTTTTATCAATATAGAAACATTTTTTTCCGCTTCAAGTGTTTGATGTAAATATTTATAATTAAATGTTTTAGATTCGGTTGTAAATGTAAATCTAGATTAAAGCAATAATGCTTGTTATGTATTTTATTCTAAATATCAGTTGAATGGCCAAACAGAAGAAGCTTTTGAAATTTTAATTTCAATTTATTACATCAGGAAAGCCATATTTTCATTCAAGGAATAACTTTCATTCAAAGAGTATATAAATCTATTTAGCGACACAATAACAGAAGAGACCGAAATTTTTCCCTTCAGTGATTTTTATTATATTTTGATAGGAATTTCTTTGATACGTGTAAGGAAATACACGTTAAGGAAAAAGTTCATTACCTATAAAAGATTATTGTGAGCATTAGGGATTTTTATCCCTTTTCTTAATGAAAATGCTCAGACCAATAGTTTTATAGAACGTGTATGGGATTAATTTAATCATCAGGAAATACGAGAACATTTTAGAATGAATTTAATATGGACTAAATTAAAATACAAATTATGAGATTTGTATCTCTCAATTTAATTTTTAGATTTAAATTTAAATTAAATTTCATTCATATGTACATATATTATGAAATTAAAATTTTAATTTAATAATTAAAACTAAATTTTCTACATACATATGTATATATTATATTTAAATTACTCGATTTTATAATTATTTTTATATACAGCCAAATTTTCTGTAGATATGATATTTTGTGCAACAAACAAAATACATTTTTTCTCCAGATGATATGTTTTTAATAATCCGGGTATTTTATTATTCGTCTGGCTTGGAAATCTACTGGATTATTTTGAATCTATTTTTTTTCTGATCATTTTATGCCTGATGATTTCTCTGATCTTTTTATGCCTGGTAATTTCTCTGGTCATTTTATGCCTGATGATTTCTTCTGATCATTTTATGCCTGATCTTTTAATTCAAAACGAAAACTTTACAATTCATGTTTGAACGAGGATTTCAAATTTCAACTAGGAATTTGTGTTTCATTATTTTAATAAAAACTTAAGTTTTAAAAACAGAACATCTGATTACATTAATCAAAAGGTTAGCCCAAAATCAAAAGCTTAATGTCTTCTCTAAAATGTCTGCTTCATTTTGTAAATATTTAATTGAGAATTTGCCATTAAAATTCTTACCAGACATCTGAGACTTTAATATTCAATTTATCATAATATTGAATTCGCTTTATAAATATTCAATACGGATTAATCAGTTGGTTGGTCTGAAATCAAAAACCAAAAGACTTCTCTAAAAATCTATTTCTCAAGCACGTATAAAACTTCATATTTAGCGACTTCATAAATATTTGATTAAGAATTTGCAAACAAAACTCTTCGCAGACATTCGAAATTCCAAATATAAATATGCACGCGCGTATTCTGGCATTCGAGGGAGGATGACGAAGGTTGTGTGCAGAATGAGCGAATTTGATTAAAAAACAAAATATGTAAACATTTGCGCAGCTGATTAACAAGTTGATTCAGCTTCGCTTTCTATTTCCGATACATCTCAGTCTGAGACTATCTTCAGACACTACAAGGATTGTAAAGCTTAGCACCTTTTTTCTATCCAAATATCTGAATGACTCGAAATTTCCAGAAGGTTTTGGGCAATGCAGGTGAGTGTAAAAGTGACAGTTCATTACACTTTATGTGAGATGTCACCTGACACTTTTAAATATTTGGTACAGATTTTTTATGTATACTTCGCATTTAAATAAATACAGTACAAAGATCTTGTTTCATTTTGCTGGGATTTAATTTAGAATGATGTCTTAAAAGATTCCATTAAAATCTACAAATATGTTCTAAAATTATTTGAAACACTCTAAGACTATAGAAATCTTTTATTTGCATTTTAGATCTTTTAGAGTCATTACTATAATTTGTTATAGAATGTTCATTCTTGTCTTAGAAAAATTCTTGAGCTTCAAGAACGAAGTTATTAAATTATTTTAAACGTTCTTAGAATATTAAAAACTTTTACTTTTATTTAGTTCTTTTAGATTCCTTTCATTTGATTCATTTAGATTCATCGTCAGATTTCATTTAGATTCAAATTATTTTAATCCATTTTTATAACTTCTTAACTTTGAAATAATAATGTCTTTAATTATTTTATATTCTTATTTTACTATCAAATACTGATAAATAAGATAACAAACTGGAAAAGAATAATTTCATGTTTCACATATGTACTAGTTTTTTATTCTTATCTTTTAATATTTTTTTAACTTTATACAGCTGAAATTTTTTAAGCACTAATGGGATTCTTATTTGTTTTTTAGGTAACATATAATAGCTAAATCATGAATTGGCAGGATAATTTTTTTAATAAATAAAGTATAACTTTGTATTAAATGGCATAGTATCGACTTCACATTAACATTCTTGTGTTACTTGAAGATAAATAAAAAGGCTGTATGCATTAAAAATAATAAATATATTATATTCAGACAATAGAGAATGAATAATAGATTGGTTTTGTCTGGTGTTTCAGAGAATCAATTTCTATCAATTTGGGAGTGACTTCTTAATTTTAAATATGGAGATGTTAAATAAGTTTTGAATAGAAGCTTGTGAAAAAAAATCTATTTTGATAATAAAATGAAGAAATTTATAAAAATGTTTGAAAATTTAAATTGAGTGGGAATATAAGTCAATATATCATTTTTTTCACTTATTAGTTGAGCATCAATATAAATATTGGGCATAAACATACTTTTAAGCTTAATATTGTTATAAGTGATTTTGAGGATACCTAATACATTAATTTTCCTTTACATACAATTTATTTTCCTTTCCCCACTTCCCGTTAATCTTCCTTCAAATGAATAAATAATGATCTACTATGCTAAATCACATCCCTACAATAATGATCCCTTTTCAATTCGTGATTTCGCCAATATTCACCAAATTTCGCCAATATATAAGGTGCCCATGAATGTTAAATTAATAATAGATAACACTTTAGACTATGATAAATAGTGCAAGTTTAAAGGAAGCGATATTATTTTTATCTTTGTATATCCAGATATTATTTATGTTCGCTTAAGATACATTTTTTTCCAGATTGTTTCATGTAAAATTCAATTATTTAAGTAACAGAAATGTATTGAATTAATAAATGCCTAACTACCAAACTGATACAACTGATATTTGCACCGTAATTCAAGATTATAAGAGAAAAGATTTCACGTCAAATTTTCTATTTTTATTTGATCAAAAGCCAATTTTTAGGGTCCTTTATTATCGCCAATCAGTGCCAAGACGCCAATAGCAAATCACTAGGGTTGCATGATAGGCTTGAATAATCCATCGACTGTTAATGCCCATGCACTTTTTCTCACTCTAAAATTCTAATGGATTCTTGGAAACTTGAAACATTCAGCTGAAAATATCTGATCATAGAATTCGATTTATCAAAGTCTTATGAGCAAGTTGGAAAAGATTTTAAAGTTGAATTAAAAGAATTCAAAGAATTCTACTCAGACAAGCTAATCTAAAGTTAAAATAGTTTAAGTAGAAGCCATTATTTCACAATTATATTCATATTTTCCTCCTTTGTGGGCGAAGAATGTTTCACAACTGATTATTGACTTAGAATAGGCCTTCGTTTAGATGAGGAAGTTCTGGTTTCTTAATGTATTCTTCAGTTCGATCAGTTTTAAATTAAATACGCAGAACACGCACAGACATTTGCCAAATCCAATGCGCATGGGTCTTATTATGGAGTATTTTATTCCGTAGGATTTAAATTTTCTTTGTTACGAGTTACTAGTAACCTCAGTTTTGAGCTCTACGTACCAAAAAAGGACGTGACTCTTACCGGTATAGCTAGAATTCATTTATTGAAATGTATGAGTTGTTGCTCAAAAATCTATTAAAGACCTATTAAAAAGATAATTTTTTAATTAAAAAGAAATCTAAAAATTAATTAAAAATAAATAGATTATATTTTAATCATATTTCAATTATGCCAGAAAATTCGATCTTTTGTACTTTTGTCGAACTTTCATAGAATTTATTTGCTCTGTTTGTTTAAAAGATTTATGGCAAAAGGATGCATTTTCAGAAGAGTATAATAAAAGTAAAAATGAAATCTACAGTCACAAACTTCAAGTTAGTTAATATTATTATATTTTAATTCGTTATTTGTCTTCATTAATTTAAATCATTGACCAGTTTAATTGGCGTGAAATGACTACGAGACTTCTTTCTCTCTCACACTCTAATGATAACTTTTTAAACTTTCGTTTTCAATTTTTCTAGCTGGCAAATAGAGTTTTGGAGCTAGACCAATTTTAAGATTTAAAAAAACCAGTAATTTCGTTGAAAAGTTTACTGTTACTAGAAACAATTGTATTTGTAGTAAAATCCAATCAAAGTATTGCAGATTGATATTAAAATTATATTCTAATATTTGCAGCATTTTGAGAAATACAATTAGTAAGAATGCGCTTATAATATCATTAAAGAACAAATACAAGTCGCGTTTTACAAAACTGCGACAATTTAAACTGAAAAAGAATTTTAAAAAAGCCAAACGATAATCTTTTGAAGCGAGATTATTTATTAATAAGTAAAAATTCGTAAACAAACCTGAAGACGACGTCATTTCATAGAAACGACAAACGAGAATCAATTGATAGTAACTTCAATCAAATATTTCAAACAATAATGTCAAAATATACCTCAAATGTCGTGGGTCAGGTGACTCGCTAGCTACCAATGAAAAAGCTAATGTAACTATGAACGAAGTTTTTTGGATACATTAAAAAAACATAACCAAAACAACTTTCATATTCTCACATGATAAAAAAAAAAGGTTTTTCTCATAGCTTGATTCTTTTATTGTGAGTTTTGCTCCTACCGTATATTAACACGTGAAACTCTTAAAACAGACATTAAGGAATTAGCTAAAAAGTGAGAGTTCAGAATTTTTAATGTGAAACAATTGTTCCATTTCTCTATATAATTTTTAACCAATTTTCAGTGTACGACATATTGTGCTCTCAGTGGGAAAGAGTCACTGCCTTTAATAGTTTAAAAATTAAGTCTTATACATAAATTAAAAATAATCTTTGAAGACTTGGAAATAAAAAAAATGTGTGAATTATCCAATAAAATTGAACATTTATTTCAATTTCAACCAGATAATCTTTAATTATATTATTATATTCTTGCACTGCGTACACTAGCAACCATTGCACTTTTCGACATTGGCGCCTTGGCATTCGTTGGCGATATAAATGGTATAAGAGACTAATGAATCAGCCAGATTGATTTTTATGCAATAATTTTTTTCCGTATTTTACTGCTTTTATCTTTGTTTAGAAAATTACAATATGATTGAAAATTAATAATTCTAAGCAAATCATATAATATTATTAAAACACTCGTACACAAAAACACTATCGTCTGATATTTTAATTTGTTTATCACATTATCCTAACAATAAATGGCTTTACCACCATATAAATGGCTTTTACAAAGAAATGAATTATCTGCATTTAGAATGAAAGTTTAAATATCGTTAAATTAATTAATGTGACCATGCAATAATGCAATTTCTTAGAGCAACATGATTTTTTTTAATATATCACTTTCCATTCTTCGATTGTCATTACTTTAAGCTATTAAATGAAACATAATTATATTTCCCATTCCCTTCAAAGAAAACGAAAGAAAGAATGTTTTTATTTGAAAATCATGCTTTTAATAATATTACTCTTTTTTTATTCATTTAACAACAGAATGAATTTAATATAATTTTTTCAGCTCTATTTAATGATTAGAAACCCATGATCATATTCTAAGCATTTTATTTCACATAAATTGCTTCAATCTACTTATCCAAGTTCACTCTTATTTAAGAAAAATATGCGCATTTTCGATAAGGAACGAAAGTAGAAGGTCATTAATTTAGGAAATTATGCTTGAAATACGTATTGAATTATTTATTAATGAGGTTTCGTGTTTTAGATTCATCGTTTAATGCAAATCATTTGATTTTACAAGAACCTTATTTCGATGTTTCTTACTAAGGCATTTGAATATCGAGAAAAGAAAAAAATAATGAAAATTAAATTTGTTCTACTGAAATTACTTTATAATTTCCAGTTTTTTTAAAAAATTAAATTACAGTTCCTTTTTTTTATTTAAAGAAAAAATACACTTAAAATTTTAATGCATTATACTGAGGATTTGTTTGCTTTTTATACGAAATGAAATTGAGTCTCATTTTTGCGTTTTTACAAATCGTTTTGATCGTATAGAAATTTTTCAAAACTGTATATCATAAAGAAAAAGATATTTCAAAGTTTTAAAAGTAGAATCGTACGCATTTTATACATATATTTTAGCTTTATATATTGCTTTAAATTAGGAAGCATCATTGGGAACATTTTGAAATCTAATAATAATATATAAAATATATATGCGCTATCATAATATATTGGTGTTTTAATACTTTTAAATTTATTTTAAACATAGCAGTTTTGAGATTAGAAAAATGAATGAAAAGAGATTAAAGATAAGATAATACATAAGATAATATGTTACGTGTGAAATAAAATTGGTACAGCTACTATGTTTGTAAAGAAGAAATATTACCAAAATACATTAATTCAAGGTACTATTCCTCAAATTATGGGAGTATGAGAAGTAAATAAAGAAATTCTAAAAAATATTCAAATTTCCATTCCAATCGTCGTAGTATGATGATACTTTAGATATTATTGAGCTCTTTTGTTTTATTTTAAAAGGATTTTCTTAGTTATAAAAGCTACAATTATATAAGCCTAAAAATATTGAAGATCGTCATTACATTCATTAACAATGAAGCTATTACTATGTTGTTGTTATTTATGGCAATTGTCATTGGACAAGCCCCGCTGATGAGAGCATCAGTAGATTTAAGCCGAATGAGCGCTAGGGCCAACAGTACGATTTAGCTACACACTCATCATACTTTCGCTTGTACAGCCCCATTTTACACATGCCACTTTAGCGCACAGAAGAACAAACAAGCCCGAACCGGGACTCGAACCCGGAATTTCCAGAACACGAGGTAGACGCGCAACCTCTTAACCAGACAACCGGTCACTATTACTATAAAATTCATATATAAATATATTTGAAATTTATAAAATTAGAAAAAAACATCGAATGGAATATTAGTATCCTCGAAAATCTTAGTTCTTTTTTTGAATTCTAGTACAAGTTGTTTTTCAATAACGTTTTCCCATTTCAAGCATTTTGTTTAATATCTGATCAAATTTTAAATAAGAAATTTATCAAAAATTTTAAAATATCTGTATTAAAATTTTATTTCTTGCTAAAAACTACATTCCACATCAAATAGTTGTAGTGCAACGTTTTGTATTGTAAAAGTTTTTAAATTATTTTTTAACTATACACAATTCATTAATTTCGTAATTAACAGATAATATGCTAGCTTGTACGTATTGCTTGTTAAAATGGACGGATAACTTTTTTCTGTTTTATATGAATATGTGTGTAGAAATTATGCATATTTATAATATTTTCTACATCTATCTACCTTCATTATCTGCTGCAATTTAGATATAAAATTGTTTTCTGAATTTTATGATCGGAATTTTATTTGCGATTGTGTAGTGTGTGACAACAAACAGTCACTGAAGTATTATTTTGCACTACGTGGATCAACGGAAAATGAAGATTAACTTGTTGCGATTGTAACAGATTACCATCGCTGTCTCCCTGTCTTCCCGCATACTTTCATGTGATGTATTTAAATATCTTTACATATATGTTTTTCCGAATCAACAACGTGCCAAAAACACCAAATCAACCAACCGAATTGACAACTGGAATTAGCATTTTAAAAATAATGTGATCTTTTATCATTAATGAAGTTGTCATGTTATGTTAACACATTCGCTGCCACCAAAATCTATATATCCATCCTCAGATGCCGAATTTAAAAAAAGTGTTTTAATGATTAAAAACGTTCCTAATATTTTAATAGTAAAGCCAGAAAAAAAGAAAAACCTTTTAGTTTCGTGTTTAGTAAAAATAATGCTTCACTAACGTGCCACAAAAACCTCATTGTTCAACCTCCAAATCCGAACTAAAACTAAAGCAGTTTACTTATCATACTCGATTGTCGCCCCAGAGCGTCACCGGCATGGGAGGTAGCGCCATGCTGACGCGTCAGTGGCAGCGAATTTGTTAAAGGTCTATTTTATACCAAATTATTAAATTTCTTAATTCTCTCATACGCATTTCATAACATCAGTAAGCTACATCTGGTGACCTTGTAATCCAATTCTAAACATTGTGAAGCTGTGGTGTTAGCTTTAAAAGCCAGCTTTGTTTAACATTACTACGAGGGTTCGGGGGGTTCTTCCTACAGCAGATGTAACTACTAGAGTACAGGGGAGTTTCCTTCTTACAGT
>JAOUZG010040955.1:3366398-3379061 GCA_026289955.1 Argiope argentata | reverse complement strand
TAGATAGATAGATAGATAGATATAGATATAGATATAGATATATATATGTGGGGGGTAGTAATATTTTAAATTATAACTTTAAGTTAATTAATTTCTGAATCATTAGCTCAATTCAGCACACGTTAACTTCATTCTAAAATATTCTCTCCATTACGGATCCAAATCCACCTATTCTATTTAATTAATACAAAAGAAAGCTCTGTAAAAATGCTTTCGTCAGCGGTCCCCCCGCTCCAAATGAAGGGATAAAAAATTGCTGGCCTAAACCATTTCTTGCCTCCCTTACTTCAAAAAATCACATTGTTGGAAATCTTCTTTCTATCTGACTGTCTGTCAGAATGTCTCAAATACAAAAATCAGTGAATTAGACAAATGAAATTTAATATAATCGATTTAAATTAAATTATAAAATTTAGTCAAATTATTAACAAAATCCATTCAGAAGAAGTCTATACGACTTCCAGAATCTATATTAACAATTTAACTGTTTTGCCCCAGTGCCATTCGTGTATCGATTAATCGAATTTCAATAGTTGTAAGCTAAAAATGAAATATTCATAACGATTATAATTCAGTATTAAAATTACTTCAAATACATAGATAAGTCAAGTATTCAATGGATTACCATTTAAATCAAAATAAAAAAAATATCTATTCTCAAAATAGAAAATGTCACCTTATTAGATTGTAAAGAAATTAAAACAGTTAAATGGTTAAAACGATAACTATAAAACGAATATAGCTTAAGAGAAAATTCTATATACAGACTTAAATTCCATAATTTAGACACCTATCAAATTTGGAGCCAAATTCAAACAGATGGTGGCCATCCGTCTGTCGATACTTTAAGAAACACATAAACGCGATAATTCTAAAATGCAATGACTGAAATATAGAAAATTTGATATGGTCTTTTACAACTACGAATGTAGAAGTATAATTTTTTTGTTTCAATAGATTGATCTGAAACACAAATTGTATTTCCAGATACTATTAAGTACATGTTAGTAATTACTGCCAAAAAAACTCTTTAAGAATCGCGCTATAAGTTCAGTAAAAATTGCAAATTCTTGCTAAAAGTTAATATTTCCTAATCATTGTACGTCAATGCCATACAAGCGTTATTTAGCTTTATTTGTTAGTATGCGAAAATTTTGGGGGATACCACTCTCACTGGTTATGAATTGGAAATAGATATTCAACAAGAAATACGTAAAAAAACATTTTAAAAAATCAATTACTAGTTTGAATATTAGGAAACATTTCCTTTTAGTTACCTTATATTGAATAATCACGTTTTGTTCTTGTGTTCCGCTATACAACGGAAGGAAGGGTGAAGTAGCTTCTGTGAGCATGAACCCCTGAGCACCCGAATAAAAATCATCATTGACTCAGTATCCCCAGTGGTATGACTCTCGATATTGAGAACTTTTAAACAAAGTATGAATTCGTAGCACAAAAGGATGTGAATTCAATGCCCCACCAACCAGCCTAGCCCACCCTGACAATTACAACTACTATAATGAGATGCTATAAATTCTAGAAAATTAGATTTTAACTAATGAGTAAAAAATTAATAAATGAATATATTTGAAATAACTGTATTGACATCAACCGTCAGTTGTTACTACAAGCTTTAAAAATTTACTTGAGCTTGATTGGATGAATAAAAAATATTTTATTAACGATTGAAAATTTAAGCAAGTAATTAAACAACTAAGCATATATATATATATATATATATATATATATATATATATATATAGAGAGAGAGAGAGAGAGAGAGAGAGAGAGAGAGAGAGAGAGAGAGAGAGAGAGTAAGCTAATAGTAGGAATTGAAAAAAAAACAGCTTAATGATGCATAATACAGAGTTTTTTTACAGACATGTGTAAAGCGTTAGCATGAATTTCTCTTTGTCTTTAATGAATACTGGCGTGGTTTCATATTTTATTCACTCCCTTTCAGTTTCTATAAAATTTTAGTTTTTTTCCGAATATAATTGTTTATAATAATTATTCTCAATTATATTACCTACTTTTAATATCAACTGTTTTAAGATGATATTGAAGAAATTTTTAATACAAAAGGAAAAGGATAGAAGTTGAATTATAAATGAGAAAAAAATTCACCGTTGAAATTAAATCTTACTTTACAACATTCTTTTTTCGTGACAGTTTTAGATAAGGAACAAAAGAGATGATTACCAAACTATTGCCACAAATGCAACGGTTTAGAAGCAGTCTTTCTTTTAAATTTCCGTTACTCTAACAATTGCGAAATTGGTTTCCAAACAAATAACAGAGAACTCCATTTCTTTTTACCCCTTCTAATATTCCAAAAAAGTAGTTTCATTTCAAAGTCGCTAACTGGTTGACGATCAAATATGACGTCATCATCATTCCGTTCAAAATAGCGAATTCATTTTCGAGAAGATCCAAACAGCTGCAAGTGAAAATATAATCTTGGAGTGTCCTAGGGTAAAAATTCTTCCCAAACAGGAATTTCATTTTCTTTCGCGAAGAGGCTGTTGCTATTTTAAGCACCCATAAACGGTAAATATGGAACGGAAAAGCAAATAAAAAAATAGTTTCTTGCTGAGGAAAAATAGAAAGAAGAATTTGGGAGGAAAGGAATTGCAACTGCAGACCAGATCGATATAAACTTTTCTGCAATATTAAAGAGTTTAATAAAGACACGGGTTCTTTTCTTTTTTGTTTTGTGTTGGCGAAATGCATAAATATTGAAAAGAGAATCCTTTTCTTGTCACAAAAATAGTATCTTTCCTTTTCTCAGATTTCATTATTTATTCCTGGCAAGTTTGTTTAAAAGAAAACTTCTCAACAAATGTTTTTTAGTTCTACAATGAATTTAATTAAGTGCTTGGAATTCAGTCGAGCATCATTAAAGAATCTTTTCCAATATCCATTATCCAAATTATTTTTTTCAATACAGCATTTCAACTGAGGTAATGATGAATAATGATGCCCGAAAATTACGAATGGAAATATTGTGAATCTTAATACCAATCACATATGATTTATTTGTTCAGTCCTCAAGTAACGTCCCACACATGTATGAAAAATACAAGAAGAAAGTTGAGATTGAAAAATTCGTCTGGAATTTTGAAAAATGGAAAAATGAATGGAAAATATTGGTTTCCGTCATTCATTTGACGGTGATGAATTTTATTTGAACCTTAATAAAAATAAAAGACTAAAATGAAATCTGCTTTGCATATTTCAATGCATCATGTGAGAACATAATTTCTTGGACGGTGAAGCACCACGTGCTCTGCGAGTTAAATTATATTTTATTCATTTTAATAGTTTTACTGAATGAGTTATTATAAACAATCCAAAAAGCTTTGTCTCGCATTTATTGTTTAAAAAACATCCCATTTCCTATTTATTTCATTTCATATAATCATGAGCTGAAAATGACATTTTTCTAGGTTTTATTTGTTGTAATCATTAAATTATTTTTTTAATCATATCTTTTGTAAATGTAATGGCAGCGCGTTATTAAAAGCTGAAATTTTGAGATGCTCATGAAAACAATAAAATTTTCCTTTTTCCCCAACGGATTTTTGTTGATGCCAAAAACTTCGTCCCAAAGAAACATAATTTTCTGACATAACAAAATAATAATTTTTGAAATTAAAAATTTATTATTGCATTTTTTATCTTAAAAGCTAAATTTAAAAAAAAATATTAAGATTTTCTTCATTACATTTATAAAGTTATAATATTGTTTTTTTTTTTAAATTCTAAATATAGTTTTAATATATCTTTTTTATAATTTGAAATAGATTTTGTATGTTATGTTCAGAAAAATATGAAAACATTTTTTAGAGCCGATAAACTAGTCATTATATCAATACACTATCGTAAAATAGATTAAATAACTAAATTTAATCAATATTCTATTGGATGTTGTAAAAATAATCCTGGGAAACGAAATCACATTTCCGTTTGCTTTTTACCTTGACCTTCAACCGCGTTCACCAGCATTAATCCGAGACCTCCAAAACGATAAGGAGAGGGGGGATATCGCCATTAATTCGCCAACGAATCGCCATTTGCATGTATTGACGAGGCGACAGGTGATAAGTTTGTGCCACTACGCTTCTGTTCAATGCATAGCGATTGGCAAAAATCCCTCGCTAATCTTTTACTTCTGGCTACTGTGGAGGAGGAAACTATTCGCAGTTTCTTTTGTTTAGAAACAACACCTGCCACCGGGTAGATAAACAGGTGTTTTCGTCAGAGCAAATGGCTGTAACGCCGTATCTAGCGATTTGAGTGGCAGAGATAAAAAGAGCTTGCAATTACAGTTAACGCTTCCATATGCGAAAGGAAAAACTGAATTTTTTCCAGTAAAATGTTCTGGGAATTAGCATTGGCAAATATTTTCTGTCTGTGTAATAGTAATTTTTTACATATTAATAATGTATTCTAAAAATGTTCTAAACCTCGTATAATGCAAAAGTATGGGGGATATCAGCGGATTTACTGACTGTAATTTTTATTTAATCAGATTTGAAAACTAAAAAAAATATATGTTCAAACATAGCTATCGAGAGTTTAAAAAAATGGGATTAACCGAAACTAAATACTCAAAACATACTTAAATAAAATCCTTATATTTCAAACGTAAATTAAAAATTTGAAAACTATCAACATTTGCATACTTGCTTATTTATCTTATTAATCAGTAAGCCAGGAGAAAAAGATATAAATGGAAAAAAAATACAAAGTATGAATTTTTTTTCGTAATAAACAAAAATTCTCACCTAAATGCGCCTAATCAAAAAGAATTAGAAAGCGTAATTTCCAGAAAGAAGTAACTTAGTAAGAAGGAGGAAGGGTAATATTTTTGGCAGGTTACAATGACTGAAAATAATCAATCAAAAATAATTCATTCATTCCACTAAAGTTCGTATTCCATGGAATCATGCCAATGAGAATTCGTTACTATGGATTATATTTCGCCTCATTATAAATATTAACTCTCTGGGTTGATGATTTGACAAAAGTATTTCGCTAATGTATTCACAATGATACAAAAGCATTCAACCTGTATTGACCTTTATTCTGAGGCGATTAATAAGTGAAAATAAGGTTTACGTGTACTAATATTTGTAGGTACTTAATTTTCGGCATCAGAAACAAAATGTTTATTGTGAAATTTTATATTTTTCCTGTTTGTATTAATTTTTGGAGCAAAATTAATTGTAACTTTATTTAGAAAAAAGTATGTGTTTTATTCTAAGTAAACGTATATTGAAATATATTATATGATATTATGCAAATGAAATTGAATTATAAACGAAACTTTATTTAAAAATTGTTTCTTGAAGTATTATTTATTGATAGAAAACCAGTGTTATCACACACATATACTCTCTCTCTCTCTCACACACACACACACTGTATACAAAGTGAAATGTTCACAAATTTTTCTGCTTCTTCACCTAAGAAAAGCGTTTATTTTCTTAATATGTTTTCAAAGTTTTAAATAAATGAAAAATTATAGGTACAAAATTTGGAGGAAAGGTGCTGTAAGAAAAAAAAATGCAAATTTTCTCAAGTAAAATTTTTAATCGTTCTCATGTTTCACTTATTGTGCGGTTCAATAATTGTTTTGGGAAACAAGAACATAAAGGGATGAGATGTCTTTTAAATAATAATTTGTTAAAAATTTCTTGAAAGGCTCATAGTAATATATTGCATTAATTTCTGAATATCTACAAAAACATCTAAGAATGCAAAACAAAGAGTATCCCAAAAAACAACAGTGATAAATTTTCGATGTATTAGCCAAATTTTTGTGTTGAGGGGAATCAACTTTTTAAGAGTTATTTTTCAAGAACTTATGCCATAAGCAATCTTAAATCATCGGTAGGACTTTATTAGCGAACTGAGTCCTCATTCTATTTCAAATTTTAAATGTTTTATATTTTGATTCATTAAATTTTTTAAAATTATTTTCTTTTTATCTGTCACCATTGGTTGTGCTATATCAAATTAACATATGTACATGTTAATTATAAATTCAGGCCAAACGATATTTTAAGCTTTTAAAATCAAAACAAATATCATTTAAGTTTTTAAAAATTTATTATGTTTTTATCGTCTGATGTTATCTATAAAATCTCATTTAAAATAGATTTACTATCGAATATTCTATTTAAAATTATTTAACATTTTGAACTTGTATAGTTATACATATTTGATAAAAAGAATTTTATATGCTTTGTCCAAAATGCTTTATTTTCCTATCTAATTAAACTATTATGTACTGTAATAAATATTTTAAAAAAAAATACTTTCTTCCCACATCGAAAGTTTCAGATATTAAAGTAATTTTCATTTAATAGCAAAGAAATATTTCAAATACACACACACAACAAAGCACTTGCACTATTCTTTTTACACGTTTTATGAATAGATATTTGCTAACCAGTATCAGTGAAATTTGCTTAAAAATTAGTTGTACAGTTTTTTTTTGTCTTATGCGTATTATTGCACTATACAATTATTTTATTTTTATACACTTATTTTTTGTGAAATTTCTCTTTTTTCGCAGAAAAGAAAGCTCTTCAAAGATATATTAATAATTTACTTGCATTAATTTCTGAAAGACTTTTATGTTAAAAGTAAGACAAAATCGAAACATACAGAAATTTATATGATGCTAAATAGAAACAGCTGAAAGCACAAACAAAGAAATAATAATTACGATACATCTGCATTATATTAGAAAACGATGATGGCAATGATTTTTTCCACTGGGTTACAGCTGCATTCTCAAAATAAACATCTTTAACTTGTTTTTATTTCTTGCTAATACGCTATAGGCTTTCTTTCAATCTTTTTTATTATTACTATCTGATGCATGTTTTTGCTGTTAACCTTTCAATCTACAATATGGAGTATTTGATATCAAATTTATATCGGATATAAATTTTAATAACATTACTCTGCATCTTTCATTTTTTTCCTTTTTTAAATCTTGAATGTATATTCTTTCAATTTCAAATTAGACGTAAATACGATGTATTTATTTATATAACAGTAGCAATCTTTAAGGCAGTAAATGAATTAGAACTATCTCTGTTTAATTATGGAACTGTATTTATTTTCATTGTAAATAGTGTTAAGATGAGGATTCTGAAAAATAAAAGTACAAGAATTTTATTAGCACATATTTTATTTTACAATAATGTTTAAAAAAAATCAAATGCTTTATAAATTTAAAGTGAAAAGCTCTCTAATATATTGCACTGGAAAGCATGTGTCATCTTTTAATATAATTTTCGTATGATGCTAAACAAAATGAATTATTTTCGTAGACATTGATTAATTTTTTATGAAATAGATTTGCTAGCAAAATGTGAAAAAAATTGTATTAAAAGTGATTTGTGATTTCATTTGAATAGAGATTTTAAATGGCACCAAAATATTTCCAGAAAAAAATGCTTTACAAAAATTTATTCTAGCACTTTCTTTTTCATTATGTAGTAATATTTAAAATATTGTTCGTTCATACTATTTACTTTTTACTTCATTAAAACATATAGTATATTCTTTTATACAGTATTAAAAATTATTATTGTCAAATGAAAAGTTTGATGAGTAAAATTCAAATTCATTTTTTGAAATACAAAATTTGAAAATTATCAAAAAATCATATTTTACAGAAACAAACTGACAATAACTTTTAATGGGTCGTTGTCAATTCAAATTGTTGCATTAGTTTAAGATATTTATATTGAATTAATTTCTAAATGCTTTTAATCTTTAAAATTATCAAGACAATCCCTTAATTTTCATAACCATTAAAAATATCAAAAAAAAATAATTTAAATTTATTTTGATAAGCAAGTAATGAGAATCAATAATTTCCATTTTTTTAAATAAATTGATGGATATACATTTTCTTATTGTAACAAATTTTAGTAGGAAGCAGCAAACAAAGTGATCAAAACAGACTTCTTTCTTTTTTTCCTCTCCGAAATAATTTGTTCACTGAAAATCGATATCGATATCCTGTTTGGGCGCATCGATCAGGGCTGGGCTCTGTTTGATGGAGGAAATGAATGATGCATCGCCAACCAGTTGGAATTTCTTATCAATGGATATCTTTAGAGGCGGAACTTCAATTTCCTCACCTCAGCAGTAAAAATAAAAGAGAGATGTCAAAGGAAAAAGTCATCTTTGCATACTCTCTTAACCTTGCAGAAATTAGATAAAAAGTTTTATTAGAAATGCAGAAATACTGCAATCCGTGAACAGGAAGATTATTTGTTTGTATATTTATAAATCTAAGAAACTATATTTTTACTTGCTTTTATTTTTACTTCTAAAGGCTTTCCTGAGGATTTTTTTAAAATTCAAAACATGTCTTTTGAAAAAAAGATCAAAGAAACGAAAAAAGTTAACATTTTTCAGAGAATGTTTTAGAATTTTTCCCCCTTTTTAATTCTTTTTGAAAGACTTACTTTTAATTTAAGCAAATATATGTGGCGTTTTTTTAAAATCATGAATGGCAACTTTAAACTTTTTTTCAGAAAAAGTCTTTTATTTGTCTGAAATTAATTTTGAAAGTCTGTCAAACAATGAAGTTGAGGTTTTATTTAGTATGTCTCGGCAAATAGATTTTTTTTTGTTAGTTTGACCTTTTATTTTTGCCCTCTAATTTTTTTTTGTAAATACGATAAAAAAAACAAAGAATAATTATTCATATAAAAACTGAAAAAAACGTGTTAAAGATTTTTTTTTGGAGATTCAAATGGATTTTCAAAAAAAAAGTGAAAGAAATCTTACCAATTTTAAATTGTTATTCTTGTTATTTCATGAGAAGAAGTCTTCTGAAAGTACTTTTAAAAATTCATCTTTGTTCCAACAACATTATCTTTAAATGATTTCTGCTTTTTTCACTTTATAAATAAAAGGGAGGATAAATATATCGATATTTAAAACAAGAAGTAAGAATATTTTTATAAACACAAAATGTTAGATTCCTTAAATATTTCATTCTTAAGACAATTCAGGTATCTAAGAATATTGCAAACGGGGATTTTCTTTTACAAACTCATCAATAATTCTTTATTATGTCATAAACCAAAATTATAGTCTATGCTGCTCTGAGATTTATATAGGAAAGAGGACATCACTTAGCTAATGACTACTAAATAAATGTATGCTTGGACTTCCTTTCAGAAAGCTCTCTGGAAGCTTTTCTCTTAAATCATCGGGCGAGCATTTCTATTGAGCTAAGTCCAAGCTTCTGGTATGTATTCAATCTATCGTAATAGCCATGCTTCTCAGGTGAACATCGCAGTTCCATTAAGCAAATGCTTTGAGGCTTCATTGATAAAATGAAATATAAACCCTGATTCATGTTCTATGCTTAATATATTGGAGGAAATTGGGATACAAAAAACTGTCACAGAATATATATTTATGATTTATATTCATTCGAAGTTTTTTAAATCAATTTCTTTAGTATTGATTAAATAATTGATTAAAATAATTTGTATTTGATTAAAATAATTTCTTTATGGAACAAATGACTATTTTATACGAATTAGATGCATACCAATGTTTCTAAAACATGCATAAAATATTCATTGTTAAACCTTATAAAATTATAAAATGTTTATTGAATTATACTGACTATTATCTAACTAGAGTTCATTTTAAAAGAGTAAAGAATAAATATTAACATCTTCAAAGAAATAAAAAACTTTTATTCCCTAGATAGCAGATGAAGTTGAGAAAATTATTAGTGAAATAGTCATTAAAAAAATTCGAAAATCACAAAGTTCAAAAAATTGATTATTATATATACCCGTAATTGTTTCACATTTAAAAATAAAGGAAAGAAAATTATTTTAAAATAGGCCAAATATAGAAGTATTTCTGTTTAAAATTATTCTAATTCCCAATCTGAGACAGATAGTATCTCCATTATCTTATTTGAAATCTATACATTTGAATTGAGTAGTTAGTTCATTAAAATAAGGAATCGATGAAATTCAATCAGAATTCTAGGTTCAGAAAGGATGCATCAAGATATATTGGAAAATATTTGATCATTAGTTTAGTTTGAGAATGTTAAAACTTTTCGTTTTATTCTCTTTAAATGGTTATGCTGAATCATTATTTTAAAATATATTTGCAATAATGCTTATTCAAACATCTGCTTAAAGTCTTTACTAAAGAAAGAAATTTAATTTTTATAAAAGCTTTTAAAATGTCTAGAAAAAATTTTCTATAACAGATTCAGACGATTCAATCATTTATTTTAATTATATCTTTATTTTATTCCTCGAATTTATATCGTATATTAAAATGAAACATACACAATTTGCATGTTTTAAAAGTTTATAATTTCTTAGCATTTAACATTTTCTTAATTTACTATGAAGATATCCATTATGTTATATTATTTTCAAAGCATTTTATACAGTTTTATTTTTTATAGAGTTTTATGAACTTAAAAATGTATATTATAATGTCATTTCTTAAAATTCAGTATTTTAATTCACTTTTAAATAGTTTTCTTAATTACAATATTAATTTTTTAATGTATAACGGAGTTCTGGAACTAATAAATAAGCTGTATGTTTATTCAATTTTAAAAACTGGCATTCTTCTGAAAGCTAGTATGAATTTTTTTAAAAAAATTTCTCTCTTTAAAAAGCTATAAAACATTTGCAAAATCATTTTGAATAAAAATATTTCTATCCTGTAGTTTAAGAATTGCAAACCAAGCATGGAAATGATAGTATCAACTATAAAATCTATTAATTATCAGCTTTGTTAATGAAGAACCTAATATATGTAATTAAACAGCATTTAAAGCTGTGACTTACATTTATGCTTTAATGTTAAGTCACAGCTTTAAATGCTGTTTAATTACATATATTAGATATAAAGCTGTAATTTCCCAAAAAAGAAACTTAGAAATAAAATAAAAACGATTTTTTTAAAAAAATTAAAAATTAAAAATATTGAGTAAAAATATGATTTTTTTACAATAAACAATTTTTTAATGTAAACTAACAATTTGAAACATAATTTATTACAATTTTATTAGTAAAGTTGACTTTAAATAAGAAATTGATAATTTCTCAATATATATCAAATAAATATTTGAAAATTGTTCTTAAAAAATGATGAATATTAGTTAGGTACGTAATTTTCTTAATATGAAAATTTGTAATCTTCTAAATGTTATAAATTACAATATTTGGATAGCATTCTGATTGCAAATATTCTTTTTTTATTTTAATGAATAAAACGTTGCATAGAATAATATAAGCAAAATAATTTGTTTATAAATTTACTCTTCAGCATCCATCACTGATAAACACATATCTTAAATGTAGCGAATAAAAAAATAATTCACTTATTCCATAAAAAATCTACGTATTACGCATTCCGGTATTTTACAGTTTGGCTATAAAACGCTAAAAAACGCGTAATTTAAATTCGTTTCTATGCAAAACATCACTTATCAAGATAGGTGAAAACTTCGAAAAAAAGAAGTCAAAAATACTTTGTGCGTGTCAAAATGTGGTACATTTATCATTCTTGACATATACAGCTATGATTTTTCGTTATGAAAACAGATAAATATCGTATACTGAAGCATGTTCATCTAACGAAATAAAAAAAAATACATTTTAAATGTATTTTGTGTATTTCTTACACTTTTATTCGCCGAATTTGGATTTTTTTAAAAATCTCAAAACTGGAAATTTAAATCCAGTTCTTAAAGCGAAAAAAGCTAATTTCAATGCATCATGTAAAATGTAAGATTTCTCACTTGAAAAAATCTGAAATATTCCTTCAATGCATAAATCATCTATGATTTATGACTCAACGTTTTAGGAAATTATTTTAAATATTTGAGGAAACTTATTGAAAGATTTCAACAGAAGTAACATGTGGAATATAATAACAGCTTTGAAACCCATAGGCTAGGTAGAAAGTTAGACCGTTAGATTTGGAGCTACTAAATTTCGTATATATATATATATGAAGAAAATAAATTTCTATTTGAATTTCAATTTTTTATCTTAATTTAGCCATAGTAACTTCATTCTAAACATATTATCTTATTTCCTAAACCATTACACTTTTTCTAGTTAATTAATTCAGCAGAAGCTGTGTAAAATTGTAGAATCAGCTAAAAGCCTACTAATTCCCACACTCCAGTTGAAGGGATAAAAATCGTCCAGTGAAGCACTTTCCATTAAAAGATCTCTATGATTCCCTTCCACGAGCTGTACATGGGATTGACATGTATCAAAAATCAATATTAAAATCTAAAAATAAGTATTCATAGGGATAAAACTTTCATTAGCTTTTCACCCTTCCGTTTTTTGTCGTTCTGCGTTGTTATGTTATAATTACGTTCGTCTATGTCTTTAAACCACCTTCATCTATGTCTTTGAAACCACCTTCTGCTTTCAACAAAGAATAATGCTACGCACGCACACACACTAAAATGAATTCTCCTGAAAGCGTCTGTATGATGGAACTACAAAACTCGAGAAGTAGTAATCTGATATTAAAGAGAGATGTTTATAACATTTTGTAGAGTATATATATATATATATATATATATATATATATATATATATATAT
>JAOUZG010040955.1:3340801-3356315 GCA_026289955.1 Argiope argentata | reverse complement strand
ATATCATTGCCCACTAATGAGTTAAAAATTACATACAACTTTCATGGTATTCAAAAATGTAATTAAAAGCAAATTATATTAACATAAACTCATTCATTATGGAAAAATAACACTTCAACTCAAGTTGTTATGATCCGAATTTGATAATTAAAACAAGATCTTAATAGCTTGATCTACAAAAAAGGTGTTCAAAAACTAGTAGCAACATCGACAATGATATGGATTTTAATCACAATATTTTATATATTATTGTAAAATATGCTGAAAAATATCTGCAACATTTATTTAGGATTATTTCTTAGTTTTCGAGTTTGAAAATAATATAAAAATAATTTTTATTCAAAAATGTTATCCAAACTTAAAGTGAAATTTAACAATTCTGTAATTTCTTTATTGAAAAAACGCCAAAAAGTCACCTGAATTTAAATTACTTAAAAACCTTATTGAAATATTAAAAGGAAATTTTCCAAAGTGCATATTTCTACTTTCCAAAGTATATACACGTTGATTTTGGTAGCTTTAGGTGAAACGATTAAAACGCACACCCACACATTATCCTTTATTACCAGCAGAAAATATCAGTCAGTGAGTCACAAAATCATGTGAATGAAACAAACTTAAATATATATGAAGAAGCCCTTGTCCTTTGAAAAGAATTATTTTATGCTATCACACCATGACATTTAAGTTTTAAGAAAATATGTGGTGCTTTTTTAGTTCCCTACCCCTCCTTATGTACTATCCAGCCAAAGGTAAAACAACACTTTTTTTTAAAGTATGCAATTTGGTGGGTGACGAAATTTATTGCGTAATCGAAGGCTATAAAAGCATCAGTAGTGTTTTTTAGGTTGCATTTATGCGTTTGTGAGGCAATGAGTAAGTGAAAGAAGCCTCGTGGGAAATCAGTTCGTTAGATTGTGGATATTCTGCAGAAGACTAAATTCGATGTGAATGATGTAATTGAGAAGTGGAAACAACGAGACAGTGGAACTGCAGAAAAATGAACTGGTAGACCCAAAAAACTTGTTGAACGCAGCCGCAGAACACTGAAAAGGGCAGTGAAACAAAATCTCAAGTTTTTGTTGGTGTAAATTTCTCATGAGTTTCAAAGCTCATCAGGCGTTAATGTTAGCAGTGGGACTGTTCGTCGAAAGTAAAAAAAAAAAACCTGAAATTCCATGGTCGTGCTGTTTTGAACAAGCCGAACATCACTCCACAGAATGCGAAGCATCGATTACAATAGGTGTAGAGCGAACCGTATAAGTAATTAAATTAAATTATTGTTGTTGTTCTTGATTAAAAAATAATTTATCTGATAGTGAAAATTGTATCCTGGGTGAAATGACGTGAAGACACAAAATATCTTTTATCTGGTTTATTGGTAACATCAACATTAACAAAAGGCATATGATTACGCCATAGTGTAGCAGGCCTAGAGAACTACACATAAAAGTTTTGCGCGGAGGGGAGCAGAGATCAGACTCCTCCCCTTACCACGGTCAAGTTTGCTCCTGCTTGGAAAAAGAATATAATAACTTCAACTGTCAGATCACGTGATGTCTACATGATTGGCAGCTTGATCCACCCAAAAAGACGACGTGGTTGGCTTAATTCTTAACACACTGTCTTTGAACTGTGAACATATGGAAAAGTGTTCTTCGAAGTGATGAATCGCTTTTCAGTTTGGCAGTCGGATGGACGCTTTCGGGTCTGGCAGATGCTTAGCGAACATTTCCTTAGTGACTGCAATATGCCAACTTCTAAGTTTGATGGTGGAAGCATAATGGTGTGGAGGTGTTTCTCGCCTTTTGGCCTGGATCCTTCTGTTGGTGGAAACATGAATTCTGACAACTATGTGAACATTCTGGAGATGCTACACTTTCAACTCTATAGCAATATTTTGGGGGAGATCTATTTCTCTTCCGGCAGAATAACTGCTCCATTCACACATCGGGATTGCACAAATGTGGTGTGAGGAAATGGATATTTAAAATTTGGACTGTCCGTCTTAGAGTCCGAAGCTAAATCCCATAGTATATCTTTGGAATGAATTAGATAGTAAATCACGCAACCATCCTCACTGCAAACACTCACTTCATCTCTGATGGATGCCTGGATGTCAATTCCTCTAGCCACCTATTAAGAATTGGTGAAAAGTCTTCCTAAACGTACTCAAACGGTCATCACTGCAAAAGAAAGACCAACATCTAATTAATATGAGCTTCAGTACGTTCTAATTCCATATCTCTGGGTGTCCGGATAGTTTTGGCCAAATAGTATATTAATATAACAAAGTTTTATATGAGAAAATTTATAGAAATATTTAAAATAAATGTAATAATAGGTTATTTTAAAATAACAATGATCTTATTTCGAAACAATAAACTGTCTAATACATTCTTTAGGTTAAACAATAAAAATGTCGAAAGAAAGAAAAGATAAAATACAGAACAAATTTTCTAAACATACAATTGCAACTCAAAGCTTTTCATATCTAGTTTTATAGAGTATAATTTCACAGAATTTGTAGAATATATGTTCATTAGTTATAACTATAACATTTTTAGTTTCGAAAAAACATGTGTAATCGTTATATTTAAATATGTTATGAATCTTACAATTTCCAGTTTCATGTAATGAAAATTTTACCTTCCCCTTATACGAATAATATTTTATTTTTGTAATTTAAATTTTTTTAATAACTTGAACTTAATAAAGATGTACAAGAATCTGAATTCGTAAAAAAAGTACGCACAGTTTTCCCTCTTGGGAAGTTTTTATTATGATATGGAATTTTTCATCGCACTCAAAATCCATAATTGCAGACGCACATATAAAAACATCTTTCATAAGAAAATTTACATAAAGAAAAAAAATCCATCATGTATTAGAGTTTAATACTGTTGTCTGAACGAATTTTATTTTAGATAACATTTAGGATAAAACCTTAAAATATGGATTTAAATGATTTTTTTTAATATTTGTATAAAATAAATACCCAAGCTTATATTAAATCATTCGAAAAAGGAGATTTATTAGAGCTACTGTTATTATTTCGTCTAGAAAAATCATAACATCCGCATTTGTTATTTATTTATCTTTCTTTAATGTCTGCTCGGAACTTAAAGCTAACTCCATAAAAAGTGCTAAAAATCGTTTTTAATTGGAGGTATTCAATTGTTCAGTGCTATCTATATAAAAGAAAAAAGAACGGAACAGATTTAAAAAAATAAATGCACCGTATTCTTCTGCTCCAAAGGTTTCTAAATTTTTTCCAACCTTTTTTTATGTTCGGTAACTTAATTACTGCTTGTTTGGGATCCAAATCAGACAAATGGAATTAGAACACAGGCCAGAATATATGCAAAAAAAAGTTTTTGCTCAAACAGTCAATGCGCTTCGAAAATAAAAATAAAAACTGCGTAAAATAATTTGTAAATTAAATAAAAATAATTTCTAGAATTTTTTCCCGTTTTTATAGAAAAAGTAATTTGAATCCTGCGATTATTTATTATTTCAAGTCGTATTCTTTTTGTTTTATTTCACGAATATTTTTAGGTTTTAAACATTTTTCTTCATGTAAATATAAACTATATTTTTAATTTGGTATTCAAATTCAATTATAGAACGTGTCTGCTAAAAACGAATTTATTTAATTTTATTTCTGTTAGAAAATAATAATTCTTAAAATTTCTTTTCAGTTAACCATGAACTTTTTAAATAGATAGTCAGCTATTGGGAGATAAAATAAGGAATTGAAATTTTCTCTTTTAGTCGAAATTTCCTCGAATTTATATAAATCTTTTATCTATGAAATTTTTTCTCAAAATTCTAATTTAAATAAAACAAAAATGTTTGGAATTTAAATTTTTCTAGAATGCAAAGTTGTCTAAAAAAATATTTTTCTACTTAATGTAATTCGATGTTGTATCTGATTGAAAAGATTTTCTGAAAGTCATTATAAAATTGGAGAGTTATGAAATTATAAATAAAATAAAGTCTATAAAATTAATTTTTGAGGTCTTTTATATGAATAAAACTTCTAAAATATAGGTAAAAAGCATAATTTTTAAAAATTTTAATTCATTTAATACTATTACTATTTTTTTTATTTACTATTGGCAATAACTTCACCCTGAGTACTGATTGATACATCAAAAATACTGAGTGATTTTAATTTCAATAAATTTTTTATGTATTTCCTGAAGGTCATGATGTCTTCATTAACTTATTTTGATCGTCGAATTCTGACAGATGTTAAAATCTTGTTATTTCAAAAGCTTTATACATTTTCTATTCATCCTATCTGTGAAATATTCTAATATGGTCCAGTCCCATGACGTCATAGCATTATTAAAACTGCAATTATACTTTTGATCTGTCATCTAATATTGGACAACAACAATATTGTAACTTGCCATCCTTATTCTTCATGTACATTAGGCATATTATTAAAAAAATTATTTTTCCCGCACTTTCAAAAATGGAATAAATCGTTTTTATACTTTTCGACTAAACTAAAATAATTAACAATTTCTTACGTCAGAAATAGATATATGTAACTCATATATTGCACGCTGCGACCTATGGGTAAACCTTTTACCGTAAGAAAATATTCCATAAAATCCTGCTAGTAGTTTCTAATCACAAATTCATACACTTTTTATATTAATCAATTCGAATACATTTTGAGATCACAGTAGAAAATGACGGTCTGATAAACTAACATATTTAACAATTTCTTATGACAGAAATAGTATATTTAACTCATATATTGCATTCACGATCTACGCATAGACCGGTTACCGAAAGAAAATATTCCATACAAGCCTGCAAGAAGTTTCCAAGCACAAATACATACACTTTTTATATGAATCAATTCGAATACTTTTTGAGATCACAGTAGAAAATGACGGTCTAATAAACTAACATATTTAACAATTTTCTACGATGTGAATACATTTAACTGAGTTGAAATTTTTTGCTTGAATCTTAAATGCAAAACAAATGAAAATGTATTCCTTTTTATAAGCTGCACTGTTTTTATGCTGATTTCAATAAAGTATATGGACATAATATACAGAAGGATACAGCTGATGTAGAACAAAGCCACCACAGCATTTCCTTCTCTGCGCGTTCGAAAGTTCTTCCTCCCGGAGATTATGCTCCTCCCCTCTGAAAGTTTCCATCGATTCCTGCTAAGTTGCCTAACTACGGGGACTTCGCTCAATAAAGATGATATTTTGGGAAGCGCCCGGTGCCTCCTGCTCCCTGCAATTAGGTTCCCCTCCGTTGCTCGACGTGGCCCGGGCACAAGTTGCGCATTCGGTCCCTCTCGGGCCCCGGAA
Organism: Argiope argentata; assembly: GCA_026289955.1. Taxonomy (NCBI): domain Eukaryota; kingdom Metazoa; phylum Arthropoda; class Arachnida; order Araneae; family Araneidae; genus Argiope; species Argiope argentata. Next base: position 3,350,967 of record JAOUZG010040955.1, on the reverse strand, counting down.
TCCCCCCGAAAGCGCTCCAGATATTGGCTACAAGGAACACTTTGGGATTTCCAGGGGATTCCCGGATTTCACTTTGCTTTGATGATTTTTTTTGCGTTGCTATATAGTAACCCAGAATAATTTCTTCCAAAGTTAATAAATATTTTAAAATTCAATGGAATAGCATGAAAATGCTGATATATTGTTCACATATTGGGTACTACGAACATTTTTGGATTTCCAGGGGATTTCCGAATTTCACTTTGCTTTGATGAAACATAAGATCACGATACGTTGCTACATATCAACCACGAATAATTTCTTCCGAAATTAATAAATTATTTAGAATTCAATGGAATAGCATGAAATACTGATATATTGTTGCATTTAAATTAAGTTAATACCTTACGGATTTATAATTTCTATAAGAAATACAATTTCTAAATATATGGAATTAATTATTCTATAAGAAATGCAATTTTCAACAATACGAATTTAATTATTCAATAAGAAATTGAGTCACCAAAGATAGAATCTCGATCTGTTGCTGTATATATCGACCAAGAATAATTTCTTCCAGCGTTAGTTTATATTTTAGAATTCAATGGAATAGCATGAAATGTTTATATATTGTTGCATTAAAATTAAGTTTAATTTCTTATGGATTCAAGTTTTCTATAAGAAATACAATTTCCAAAAATATGGAATTAATTATTCTATAAGAAATGCAATTTCCAAATGTATGGAATTAATTATTCTATAAGAAATAGTTTCCAAAGATAGAATCTTGATGCTTTGCTATTTATCAACTGGGAATAATTCCCTTCAGACTGAATTAATCTTCTGATATACAATAGAAGGGCTAGCATGTTGATATGTTAGTGCATTTAAATTAAGTTTACTTTCTCATAGAAAGTATTCTTTAAGAAATACAATTACCAAAAATAGGATTTTAATGCGTTGCTCTATAGCAACCCGGAATAATTCCTTCCAGATTAAATTAATCTTTTGAAATACAATAGAATGGTACTCATGTTGTTATATTGTTGTATTTGAATTAAGCTTCATTTCTTAGAGTATTCTTCAAGATATATAAGTTTATTTCTAGTTTGAATTTTGATATAATTTTAGTAAAAAATGCAGTCATAGAAATTGACTTTTTGCTGCTTATGAATATGTCTCTAAGAATATAATGTGGTGAATTAGATTATTAAAATTCGCGCAAGAAGCAACAATACGTATATATTCGGAAGCACATCTTTAATAATCACATTCGGACTAAAAATAAAAAACAAGACAAGATATTCACGCGCATAGCTCAATAGATCAGCATATCATCTCATTCTAATTACTATCTCCAAGTCCTACGGGATGCGTACCTAATCAGGCATCGCCATCTAGTATCCAAAAAAGAATATAAGAGTAATGTAACTGCTACAGTAATATATATTAAAATAAATATTTCAAATATGTCATATATAGTTTTTCAATATGTTTTCAGTCATCATAACTTTACTCATTATAATTTACAACGTTTTTCTCTTAATATCAGAACTGATGCTAAAGAGAATGTAAGAGAATCTACGAAAGTAATAAAAATAACTGTATATTAGGTTAATAGAATGTTGTATATTATATAATGTTGTAATCCTCATTATCATCCAAATGAACAGAGAGAGTGATTATTATTACTGAATACAGCTTTTATATTAAAATACAGTTTTTATATTAATTTTCAAAAGGAAATGGAACATTCATAACATCTAGAAGAACGAATTAATATAGTTTGGGAGTGATTTGCTATTGTTAAAGAACATGGGTCAATCTATCTATATTTATATATAAAGGATGTTTCAAAATAAAAACAAGATTTGAATTTCCACCATTCCTACATGAGAGTGTTGGCAACTATATAAAAAAATATTTGACATAGTTAAGGTTAGTAATATGGAATGTTACACAATAGAATGTGAGTAGCGGAAGATTTGGATTAAGTAGAAAACTCAGTTTTCTTCTTAAACGGTCATAATTTTATTGGATCAAAATGTGCACACGGTATGATTATATTATGGAATTAATCATAGGGCAAAAACCTACCACAGCTTTGCTCAACATATATATTCATTTGTCGTAATTTTCCTTTGCATTTTTGCATAAATGTGGTTGAATTTTTTGGATGCAGAGGTGAATTTCCTCTTTCAAAGCATGTGTAATTGCGGGCTTGCTGTAATAGACATATGACTTTAAAAAAGCATAAAAAGAAAACCAGTGTTGTTAAATCAAACAATCTAGGTGGCCAATCCCCAAATTTTTGAACTGATGTTCACCAGATTTTCATTATTTTTGAAATATTCTTCCTTTGACTATAATGTAAAGCTCTATTTTTACTAATCTTAAACTATCAGTTGTCAAATGGCATTTTTAATACTCTTGGCAAAACTAGTATATGTATCGTGGCTAATTCAAATCTTGCTGTTAATTTTGAGATACTCTATAGATATATACATTTAAATTTTTTGTTTAGTTTCATCATTTTGTTCTAAATTATTTCTATTACACTAAAAAATTAATTCAGGAAAAACGCAGATTTGATTAATCAGTGTATTTTATATAATAAGAAAGATTTCAAAAAAAAGAACTCACCGTTTTTTTATATTTTTATAAAAAAAGACTTTTGTTTTTTAGATTTTTCTTACGGCTTCTACATTTATCATATTATTTTTTTTCTTTGAATTCCACCCTCTTTTTTATTTCTGGCTGAATTCTTTATTTTAAGAGAAAAGATTTAAGAAGAAACACTTTCTTGAAAAAAAAATTGTCTTTCATAAGCACAAAAAAATCTTTCTATTTAAACGGTAGGAAATGAGAACATGCAAAAAATGTTCTAAGTAATTAAGGCTAAACGCTAAAAATTCAAATATGTTGTTACTTAGAACAGTACATTAGGTATTTGTTTCTAGCATTTTCAAGTGCATTTCATTTATTTTCTGTTCTTTAGAAGAGAAAAGAATTGCATTCTTTTAAAATTCCTTAACTCATTATGGTCCCAAGACGTTACAAAGAATTGGAAAAATATCCAAAATTAAATTATTAAAAAGCTTTATATTTAAGGATTAGATTGCGGTAGCATTTCGTAACCTAATAAAGTTATATAAATTATAAAAAAAAATCTTTTCTATATGTGACCAACAATTATAATGCCGGCTTTCTGGCACAGAGGTAGCGCGTCTTCCTCGTGTTCTGGGAGTCCCGGTTCGGGCATGGTTGTTCTTCTGTGTTCTATCTGTGAGATGTGTGATTGAACCCCCCCCCCTGTAAAAATGACTGTGCGAGTGAATGTGATGAATGAGTAACAAAAATCATACTATTGGCCCTAATTGACGCAACTTCAAACAGGAGACGGCTTAAATCTGCTGCTGTATCAGCGGGGGGCTTGTCCATGGCAAGTGCCATTAGTAACAACAACATAACAATTATAATAATCTTCGAACCTGTAGTTAAAATTACAACTTTTAAATAAAAATGTCAGAATAAACGAAAAATTTATGTAATAATTCGGACGAAATAAAGTTATTTATAAAGTATATTAAAGCATATTTGTTTCCATATGATCTATTTTGATAGAACAATCAATAAAAATTTAAATGTTTTTAATTATTTTTTATTAATTTCTTTGTTTTAATTTAATTTATATCACTTTCTAACCGAAATAAAAAAAAAACTGTGTGCTTTTCAATAAAATGAAATTAATGCAGACTGATTTGTTGGAAAAATAGTACAATATAAAGCATTATCTGGGCAAACAAACCAAGATAACAAAAATCATTTCTATGTTAAATAGCTCTGTTGGACGGCGTACTGGCACAGAAATAGCACGTCTTTCCCGTGATCTGGGCCTCCTGGATTCGAGTCGCGGCTCGAGCATTGTTATTTTTCTGTGTTTTCAAGGTAAGTTGTAGGAGTGGGCCCCTCCCCGCCTATAAAAAGAGTGACGGGCAGGCGAATGTGTTCAGAAAGTAGCAAAAGTCATACTCTTGGCCCTAGTTGGCGCTACTTCAAAACAAGAGGCACTCCTTTTGACTGCTGATGCCTTAGCAAAGCTTGCCCATGGCAAGTGCCAATAATAACAACAACATAATAGCTCTGTAGAATTTCCTACGGCAAAATACCTATGAAGTCAACTTGATATAATAATGCTAAGCGTTGTTGAAATATCCTTCGTCATTTCCGCTGTATTACATATTATATTTCAATACATTGGATACATTTTCCTTTGGATAATATTTTTTTTTTATTTTCCTCCCTGAAAAAACAATTGAGTGATTATTCTTGTATTATGAATAACATTTTACAACAAAAATAATTTCTCCTTGTATAATATCTTTTCTAATGTATATTTCCAAACAAATTGCATTAAAGTTAAAATATAAAATCATTTGCTACATGTATAAAAGTTAAATATTTCAATTTCTTTTGAATTTTCTATAATACTTCCCTTATACTAACAGAATGAATGTAAATACTATTTATTTCTTTGAATATAACTAAATCAACGAGATTCCTGTAGATAAAATCAAATATTACTCTAAAAATAAATGGTAAGAAATGATATTCAAGCCACATGGGCAAGACCTACATTTACCGTATTTAGTTAACTTCATAATAATTAAATTAATTGTTTCCTATTCTAAAATCTAATTACTCCTCTTCAATTAATTAATCCTAGTGAAAGAAAATATTTTTATCCTCAGGTCTAAAACTGATTAAATTAATACAGGTTTAAATCTTGTTTATCGGAACGTAGTAAACAAACAGAATAGAAAAAAAGTTGCCATGTTTTACTGCTATGAATAATCTTTTATCATGAATCCCAAAAAAAATTGTTTCTTCACCGAGATTATCTATCTATCTATCGATCGATCGATCCATCTCTCTCTCTCTCTCTCTCTCTCTCTCTCTCTCTCTATATATATATATATATATATATATATATATATATATATATATATATCTTTCATTCATCCAAGTACATTTTTTTAAACTTGTAGTGGATGATATATAATAATACAGTTTTTCATATATTAATTCATTAATTTTTGTTATTTAATTAAAAAAAATTGGTAGAAACAAGGGAAAAGTAGAAGTATAAACATACCGTTATTTTGCGTCCACAAAATCATCAGTTTTTATTAGGAATTGGAAGAGATAGTTTCCATGGCAACCGACAATCCGGTATTCTCCAATAAAAAAAGGTAACTTTTGCATTTATAAACATTTCAAATGGCAACTGCTTTTTAATAACACATACGTGAATTTCTGTATTTTTAACACTACAGTTTGGTAATTTAATCTCATTCAGAAACGAGAATTTCTGTCATTTTTTGGAATCTCAAGTTTCTTTTGCTTTGCAATTCAACAGAGAATAAAAAACTCTTCTTAGAATGAATAATAATACAAAAAGAAAGCTCTTAGAAGAAGAGTTGCTTATTTATTTTTGCTTTTATAAGTTTGTCCTATGGTTTGCAAATCAAGTATTATTTTGTCATTTTTGCTTTCTGACATACATAGTCTAGAGAAAATATATTATTCTTAACAAAATTCGATCTAAATTATGACGAATCTCCCCATTTTCGATATCCCTGAGTTAAAAACAAACAAACCATTTTTAGAAATTGCTGTTCCATCTGTCTGTCTGTAATAAAGAGTCAAAATTCGGTTTACTGTCTTTATACCAAATTTGCAGATTTCTATCAAATTTTGAAAGAAAAAAATTCTTTTAGTGGACGTCTGGCTGAAATTTTTTAAATTGGGATTATTACAAAAATTCTTTAAGGGCAAAGTTATAGAATACTATTTTACATAAAATAAAAATAATATATAATTTTAAGCATTAAAATTTTGAAATAAAATGTGAGTTACTGTGTCGTCTCTCACTCTCTCTCTCTATATATATATAACAATAAAAATGATAAAACCAGAAAAAAAATACAACAACTAAACATGAAGAAAAATATGGAAATAATATTATGAACTTTGTTCTTCTAGTGTAGGAAAATTATTTTCTTTACTTTTAAATGGCTAATGAAAGTATTTTAATGCTATGTTATATGTAATATTAAGGTGCTCTTTTAAACGACTTATGAAAATACAGGGTGTCCAAATAGTTCCCGTACTGATGATTTGTAAAATTTATTTTACAAAAACAATTGGTTTAAAAAGAATTATTTTTATGCCAATGATAAAAAGCACTTTTAACATAAATAAGGAAAAAATAATGAACTTACATTTATAATTGTTCAAAATGTCCATCCCTTTCTTGGAGACAAAGCTGAACACGTTTGCGCATGTTTTTGGAAACGCGTTTTAACATGCTAGGAGTGATTTCTTGTATCCTTTGGGTCATTGCGATTTTCAAATCATCTATTGTTTGAGGATCACCTTCATAAACTTTGTCCTTTATATATCCTCACAGAAAAAAGTCTGGGATGGTCAGATCAAGGGATCGAGGTGGCCAAATTTTTTTTGAGATAATTCGATCGCCAAAAAAAGCTTCAAGCATGTCCATGGTTTCATTACTCGTATGGCAAAATTTAATAAACTTGAAAAAAAAATCATGGAAAATGATTTTTTTAAATTTGGAGTACGGGAACTTTTTGGACAACCGGTATATCCATCTTCTTACGGTAGTGATCTTAAAATGTTAAACATTTCTAAATTTAAAAAAACAGCAGTATTTAAAATTTTCTGCATAAAATATGAAATGTTTAAAATTCACTTGAAGAAAAGAAAAAAATATGCTTAAAAAAATACGCAAATAGCTTCCATTGTTCAAGTATTTGGAAAGAAAGAAAATCAAGCAGTTTCTAGCAGCTAAATTAATAAAAACTCGTTTTGATATGTCTGGTATTTATCGCCACCGTGTTTTGTAATTATTAAAACTGAAAAAGAAAATCTATTACATTGAAAATCAAAATTCAAAATAATTTAGAATTAAATAATAAGTATTACCATTTATTCACATATATTTTGATAGCAAATGAATTCCAAAGTTATGTATGAAAAGAGCTTTAATTTTCTATGTTTATTTCCTTGCGAAATATTTAATCTGGTTGAAAGCTTTCGGGACTAATCTCCTTTATTAAAACATAAATGTGTTGATAACAAATGTAAGAGATCAGAACAAATAAACCAAAATGCTGGCTGATGATGCTGCAATAAAAGTGATGCATTTCGCTGACACTATAAGATAGACTTAATCTTCATTTAGAAAAGGCAGCTACACTTCTCTGAAATGCCATCAGAGCGATATCTTGCATTAGAAGTGCATTAGTTCCCTTTGACTTTAGCGCTCTTTCAAGTAAGTTCTCAGATCAGTGTCAATCTTGATTTTGCCTTCGTTGCTTCGAGCGTCTTGCTCGATGATAATACTAAAGCTTCTTTTCAGTGGAAGATTACATAACTTAATTCGACTTTTATTTCCATGGCTTCTTGCAGTATGCACCCTTTTTAAGATAGCATAATATTATGCATAACTTAATAGTGACGTATGCATAACCTGTATGCATAACTTAATAGTGACGATTCTTTCATCTAAAAATTTGACACTTAAATAGTTTATGTGATAGAAATTCAAATAATGTTTTAAGAGCCTTACTTCTCTTCTGCTCTTTGAGTATATATATTCTCTTATTAGGGCCAAAACAGGTATCAATGTTGTCTGAAAACAGCAATTCATTATTTAACATCTAGTTTGATTGTCGCGATATGCTGTTCTGCTATTTATTTAATAACGTGCGATAATTTTTAATATTAAATTCGCATGTTACTTCATGCAAGCATGCTTATTATTGTATACAGGATGGTGCAGAAAGATCTTAAGCATTTCACAGCCAGATTCGTTGGTTGGAACACATAAAAAATGCCCAGAGAAATGTACCTTTACAACCCATGGATTTTGAGAAAAATGCGTGAGAAAATGTATGACGTCATATCCAGTTTAAAAAAAACTTTTTTTCGACCTCTGAATTGAGTGTCTAGGTCCTGTTTTATGGCCACCACGATCTCCAGATCTGGGACCTTTAGACTTCTTCCTATGGGACCATGTAAAGGAATTGGTTTATCCAGACCCATTTACATCAAAAATTGAGATAGTTCAGTCGTCTCCACAGTGCGTTTACTTTTGTGAACACTACGATGCTAAAACATGTATAGTCAACCTTTGCATGACGCCACCATGCATTCCTCTATATGCACGAGGGATATTTCGAACATCTTCCCATTTAAAGGTATGCAAGTACTAATGCTCTTATTTCAAATAAAAGTCTTTTTTTTAGTAAACCGAATATGACGTCATACATTTTCACTCGCGCTTTTCTGGAAAACTATGGCTCGTAGAGGTGCAGTTCTTCTGACATTTTTTATGTATTCCATACAACAAATCTGGCTGTGCAGAGTTTTTTTTTATCTTTTTGCATATTTACTCTGATAAATAAATTTTTGGAAGTTATTCTTATCATATCTTTCTTCTCGTCTTCCTTATCTTCTTGAACTGATTAGAGAGAAATTCAAAACGTAAGGAATATCTTAAGACATGCATTTTGTCACAGATTCAAGATTAAGATCCGAAATCAATTGATATATATTGCTGGTATAAATTTAAACGTCTATCAGACTTTCAGGAATGTAAGCAGAATTGTCACTTGAACTAAAAATTGGGAAATTCAAGACACAAAAAATATATTCATTTTGATGAGGTTTTGCAAATCGACAGGGAAAACGTCTATCAGACTTTCAATAATGTAAGCGGAATTGTTTCTTAAACGGAAACGTGAGTAATTCAAAATATATAGAATTTCTACATTTTGATCAGATTCTGCAGATCTACTCTGAAAACGTCTATCAGAATTTCAAGAATGTAAACGGAATTGTCTTTTGTGCTGAAACGTCAGTAATTCAAAATTACAAGAATATATTCATTTTGATCAAATTCTGTAGAACGACACTGAAAACGTCTATCAGAATTTCAAGAATGTAAACGGAATTATCTCTTGTACTGAAACGTGAGTAATTCAAAATTGATTCAGATCAGATTCTGAAGAGCGACACTGAAAACGTCTATCAGACTTTCAAGAATGTAAACGGAATTGTCTCTTGTATTGAAAAATGAGTAATTCAAAATATAAAGAATATCTACATTTTGATCAGATTCTGCAGATCTATACTGAAAACGTCTATCAGACTTTCAAGAATTTAAACAAAATTTTCTCTTAGACTAAAAACTGAAAAATTCAAAAGATAAAAAATATATTAATTTTAATCGGCACTGATAATGTTAATCCAGTTTTTAAGAAAACAATAAAAAACTTCTTATCAGATTACCTGCTAATTTGACTACTGAAGGTGCTTTTCAATCTTGTTACTTAAAATCTTTACAGTTTATACATCTTAGTAAGGTATTTACAATCTCATATTTCTTAACACAACTCCTGATCAATCAAAAAATATTTATTATTCAGAAATTTTATCTTCTATTTAAATATTTTATTTTCACCAAGAACTAATAGAGTAATTTATGTGTCACTACAAATTCCTAACAGCTGAAAAGAAAAAAAAGATTTTTATGAATACATAAAGAATGGTGAAGATCTTTCCATACATTTGAAGAAGCCTTTGATCTTTCAAAATTGCATTAAAAAGTCAAACGATAACGAAAGGGCAGTATATAAGAATGACGCCTCTCTCAAAGCGTATTCATTCGAAAACATCTACAATATCTTTAATTTAATAGAGTTAGTAACTATAGAGTATAAAAAAACCATGAAATAATTATCGATAGTATTTTTTTGTGAGAATAAAAGGTTGACAAACGAAGAATTTAGAATCCTTTTCTTAAAAGAATGTGTGGTGAAATGTCAAATAAATTAGAAGTTAGATAAGTATACGTGAGACTTGTAAAGAAATTGTAGAACTATTAAATTTGCATTCATTTATTTTGATTTAGAAGATTATTAATTGTGTCGTGTTGTTTACAATTATATTACCGGCAGAAAATACATTCTATTTTTTTTTGTCCAACAAATGTTCCGAAATACACTATATGCGAATGAGAAAGTGATCAATTTTAATTATTATATGTTTTTTATCAGATGTATTTGCTTATTATTAAATATTTAAAACCTGAGAATGTT
>JAOUZG010040955.1:3295601-3310154 GCA_026289955.1 Argiope argentata | reverse complement strand
TATATCAGGAGAGAGATATCAGGACACTCTCCTGATATATATATATATCAGGAGAGTGTGAGCTAATAGTAGGAATTGGAAAATAGTCTGTAATCTGTTTTTCTGACCAATTTTTTTGTTTTTGTTTTTTTACATATTTGTTATTTGGAATAGTCCTTTATGAAAATTATTTTAAAAGCCACAGTCGAATATAAATTAATCAATGCTTAAAAAATCGTGAAGATTAGCTAAATGTTACCAAAAGCAATTTTTCTAACATTTTATCAATATCAAAAAGCGATCAAAATGCGTTATTCCTCAAAATTAGACGACAAAGAATAATCTGTAACATATTTTACTGACTATAGTTTTTCTTGCTTTATACATTTAATATTTGTAATAAATCTCTGATGCAAATTATATTAAAAGTTCCAAGGTCATAGAAATTACCCACTTTTGGAAAACGCTCTGAATTTAATCAAAGTTTTTCGAAAGCAAATTTTCTACCATTTTGACTCCCTGAAAAAATAATCAAAACTCATAATTCATTAAATTTACATATTAATGAATAATCTGTAACACAATTTTTTACTAGATTTTTCTTGTGATTTATATATTTGTTATTTGAAATAATTCCTGTAGGAAAGTTGCAATGTCATATAAATTAACCAATGCTAAAAACGAATTGAATTGAAGGATTTTCAAAAGTGAACATGCAGCCATTTTATAACTATGAAAAAACATCGAAATGCTATACTCTTCAAAATTACACATCAAAAAATAACCTGTAAAGTAATTTCCTGACTACAGTTTTCCGTGAAAAATGTATTTATTATTTGAAATAATCTCTGGTCAAAATTGTGAAAATAAGGTAAAAAGTTCCAGTTTCATATAAATTGTCCAATGCTGAAAACGTTTTTAAAATGTTTCAAATGCTTTCAAAAGCAATATTTTCTACCATTTTGTCTCTATCACAAAACAATCAAAACGAGTAATTCCTCAAAATTATATATCAAAAAATAATCTGCAACATATTTTTCTGACTAGAATTTTTCTTATATTTTATATTTGTCTTTTGAAATAATCCTTGGCGCCATATGTGAAGCAATTGCCAAGTACAAGTTACGCTCTACTACGATTTCTTTTCTATCTAGATGGAGAAGCTTAGAAGTGAGATTTTCCAAAGATTACCGATTCGGAGCAAAGCCCAAAGATTCTCTGTCCCTATAATAAAGGCAATTACTATCTCTTACAGATTTCGACATTTCTTTTAATCCCCAGGGAATTAATCTTCCCCCGGTGTAAGATTTCCTCCAGAAGAATATTCATCCGCTCCAGGGAATTTCAAACTCCCATTTTCTGTTTTCCTTATCATTTAGATTGTTCGACGATATTTTACGGGAGTATATGTTTTCCAATTTCTTCCTCTTATTCTTTTTTTTATACTTTTCTCTGTTAAGATTTTTGAGAAATCTGAAAGATAGTTTTGTAAGCTGAGACTTTAATCTGTGCTGGGGAAGCTATTCGGTTCGCAATTTAGGATCTGAGTGATTACTTTCGGAAGATGCGATCTTTCATTTCTGGTCGGTACTATATTCGTCAAAATGGTTCGAGTAATTTTGTTTTAAAGATTGGCTCAAACTTTCAAGAAACAATTTCGCTGCGGTTTTATTTTCTGTATTAGTCTTTTATGTTAGTTCTGCTTGATTTTTAGGCAACAAGGATTTCTATGATTACGTTTGATTAGTTATACTAAAGTTGCATCTCAAAGCAATACCAGATATTTCGTAATTTTGAACTGAAATCAGATTATGAGAACAACACCTGAGATGACATCTCCATCTCCCAGTTTCTATGCCACAGCAACGGGAGGATACTTCGCCCAGAACGGAATTAACGTGCACTAGACCTGGTCACATGATGGTCCTTCTCAGGAATCGGGTCTCTAATCTAACATCCTTTGATTTCAAAGCCGAAACCTTACCACTAGACCACCACAGTCCTCAGAATTTTATGAAAATACCAATCCATAGATTTCTTCAACTGAATTAAAAAAAATTATGAAGACATATATTTTGAGACAATGATTTGTCTGTAAGACAAAGATTTTTTTACAAAAAGTCATTTTCATAAAAATTTATAACAACACGTATACTGCAACTTGTCGCCTAAACATGTCCCACACATGCTCTACTGGATTCAATTCCAGTGAGAATGTCCATACGGGTGATATCCTTTGATTGAAGGCTTGCGATCAGGATATTCTCAATGAGAGGTTGAGCGTTTGTCATCTATACACACGAATACTGTGCCCATGGCGCTCCGAAACAAACGTATATATTGTTCCAAAATGATGTCCCGATGGATTTGGTCTGTCATGGTTTCAATTTGAACATGCAGATAAATTCTGGAATCCAAAATAATTCCACCCCAAACGAACACACTTTCGCCACTATAACAGTATTATTCAATGATTTTCTCATGGTATTATCGGGTACCTGATGCTTTCCATATGAAATTCAAGCAAGAATCAGACTGGAAGCTTAACCTGGATTCTTCAGAAAACATCACACAAGCCCACTGTTGCGATGCCCACAGTGCATGCTCTCTACTTTGGACTAACTGCAGACAATAGTGAGTCCTGTAAGTGGAACAAATTTGACAGGTCTATGAGCATATAAACCAACTTGCTTTAAGCGTCTGTAAACGTTCTGTCTTGAAACTGAAGGATTGATCCGTAGAGAACATCACCCCCTTGACGCTCTTTTTAAAATAGCCAACTCCCCGAGCAAGTGCGTCTTATCTCCTGGAGGAAGGTATTCTCCAACGACAACATCGGGTTGCCATATTTGGCATTAAATATCCTTGGCGAAAAGGGGGTGATGCTCTCTCCTGTCGCAACAACTGCCATACCAGTGGCTGAAGAGAGTCGACGAGACGGGTCTGATACTGTGTACCGTCTGCTCATTTTGGTATTAAATTTCAAATACCATGCCTCTTTCAGCGTTGTAACTAGGGGACGACCTGTGTGTTTACTCACATTATCATCATTTGGGAATCATTGTCAAATTTGGAGCTGACAGTCTGGAAGATCCCAAAATTTTCCGATACTTCCAACTTGGTACGTCCACCTTCGAGACGACCGATAATTCTACCACGTAAAAATCCTCCAAATGCTTCCTTTGTATCATAACTATGTGGTTATTACACTGAAAGTCTTATAAAGTGCATGCTAACAATATTACTTCTTTGCATGTATTCCTTATACACCACTTTCCTACACTCTCGTCATTGTGACGTACTACCGGTGTCATCTGGTGGCTTCCTGCAATTTGCATTTGATTTTTGAAGATGTGTGTAGCCATTTCGCGGGTGATATATGTATTTTAGAGTTCGATTTGCACGTGACTATGAATTACCCTTAATTTATGTCTGAGTGAGAACTTCGACTGGTCTTTTTTCACAAACTTTCCATCAGAAGCAATTTCAATGTTTCCCCATTTGTAATCGTTTCAATCGTTCAATTCTTTTAAGGTCGTAGTATTTGATAGAACGATAGTGGAATAGAATTTTAGGCAGATAGGGATCATAGGATATCTTATATAATCATAATATGTTTAATCTTGACTTTATTGCAACTGCAAATTAAAAATTAATTATAATTTTCTAGACGTATTGCATAGTTTAAAGCATATATATTTCATTAAATTTTAAAATGATTCTTTACTAATGTACTTGCATTAAATCTGAAAATTAAATATCCAACAAAATGAAGATTTTAATAAATTAAAGGATAATTTTTGCTCATTGTGATAAGAAAAACTTTTTTTGATGAAGAATTCAATTAATATTCTATAAAATGACATTAAAAGGATTTTTAATAAGAATCAAGTTAGAAAATAGGATTTTATTTATTTTGATCTTTAGTTCAACAATAAAGAAAATCGCATCTTGATATAACAATTTGCTGAGAATCCCGCGAGACGAATATTTAAAAAAAATCTCAAAAATAATAATTATTATATTTTTCCTGAAAGGCCAGAAAAAAAATTAAACCTTTTCTTCCTGTTCTATAATTTATTTTCTTTCTATCATTTTTTTAAATGAAAAATATGACAAAGATATCTGGAAGCCTATTATATAATTTCCCTTTAACAAGGAGCTTAAGAATCGTATAATGCTTTAGCGTTTTTTATAATCGTATTATCGTTTAAATTTTGCTTGTTGCATCATATTTAATTGAAAGTGAAGTTTAAAAGAAGAAAATAATACTTATGCACAATCTAAATCTAAAATAAAGAAAATAAAGTTTTTTTTCTTACACAGCATTTATTATTATTATTATTATTATGCTTTTAAAAGAATATTAACGTATTAAATTTCATTTCAAAAACTATAAAGACATTCTGGCACATTTGGATTCTTCTTTATGCTGATAACAATTTAATTAATAATAATAATTATTTATTTAGTAATATTTCAATTAATAACAGATGAGATATTTTTAAAATCATAAATAACAGATGAACATCAACTTAAGCATATTATTCTTAAAAAATAAAAATTCTAATAATATAAAAATTATATTATTTGAAACAATTACAAACAATTTATTCATGGTTAAATAACATTTTAGACTTCATGAAAAATATCAAAATAATTAAATTATTTTTATAATTTATTTCTCTTAAGATATTTCTCTGATTGAAAATACCGCTGCTAAAAGGTGTGCCTTTTATAAAAATAGTCTTTTTGCTACACGGTGTATTTTACAATAAATTTCCAATGAGTGAAAATTGAGGATAGTGAAATGTTTTGAATAATGCCATTGTATTACTAAATTATTAAGTTCAAGGCGCTCAATGATTCCTAGTATTCTCCCAAACACTTGTGTAAACAATATAATCGCAACAAAGTTCAGCTGCAAAAACATTTAATATTAGGCAGATGTATAGTTCTGCGCATAGTTCCACTCGGTACAGAAAAGCAGATGAATATCGGAGTGAATTCAATGACGTTATGAAATAATCGCTTGATAATATAACTTTCATGAAATTAATGATTGAAATTATTAATTTTTATTGTTAATTTTCATATTATACTAAGAATTTATTGGGTAGAAAATGCTTTTATTCTAAAATCAATTGGAAAATAAAGTGAACGCATATTTTTATGTATATTCAATTCAGGAAAAAAGTAGCAACTTAGATATAAAAGATTCTTTCAAAAAGAGAAAGAAAGGAGAAAGTTTCAATACTTTTAATTTACCATTCTGTGTATATTTTATATTCTTATAATTGAAGTGATACTGAAATACTAGAGCCATAAATTGAAACAAACGCCATAGCATTGAAGCTTTATTTTAAAAACTTTTATTAAAAGCATTATCCCATTTTAAATTGAAAACTTTTTTACATGTTTTAATGTATAAGGTCTTCTCAATATTTTATTATAATTGCGATAATACTATTGTTTTAGCAATAGTAATATTGAAACAATTTTTAAAGGCGCAAAGATATTATTTCTTTTTCATTATTTTTATGAAAACTGCAAATATATTGTTACTTTTGCATTCTTTTATTAATGCTGCAAGTATATTGTTACTTTTGCGTTATTTCATTAGCCCTAAACACGTATTTATACTTTTGCATTCTTTTATTAACACTGCAAACATATTGTTACTTTTGCATTCTTTTATTAAAATTGCAAAAATATTGTTACTTTTGCATTCTTTTATTAAAGCTGCAAACGTATTTTTACTTTTGCATTCTTTTATTAACACTGGAAACATATTGTTACTTTTGCTTTGTTTTATTAAAATTGCAAAAATATTGTTACTTTTACATTCTTTTATTAGAGATGCAAACATGTTGTTACTTTTGCTATATTTTATTAAAACTGCAAACGCATATATTTTTTTGCTTTATTTTATTAAAACAGCAAACATATTATTACTTTTGAAATTTTTCTTTTTTTCAATTAGTTAACATATTAGAAATGAAAATATATATGCACTTATCCTTATTTTATTAAAAATGCAAATTAATATAGCTTTTAAGACAATAATGCTATATTAAGTTTAACAAAATTTATTATTTCTTTAAAAAGTATCAGTTCCCTTTCCTACCGGCCGTCCGGACTGAGAAGGGAGCTGTGTTTCTATAAAAAGCTATTTTTCCCACCGTGGACCTGTTTGACGTCACTGTGAAATAGCTGCGCACTAGGAGAAAAACACGCGCTCTGAGCAAATAATATCCGGTCCGCTGTAGTAAAAGAAAAACGTGATTTTTATACTGAAACAGAATAGCATGCTTGTTCAGCAGTCAAGCAGCCTGTAAAAATCGAATTTTTCAGTTTCTTGCACAATTGGTAGGATCGATTAGGGTTTTTTTTTTTTTTTTTTTTCAGTTTGCTCCTCTGTCAAAGCAGATGGCGATGCTTTTTAACATTTTTTTAAAAGAAAGTTTAAGCTCTCTATTTATTTCAAAATTTAAACAATGTTGGTCGATTGTTTCAATAATTGTATTCAGCTCGTAACTAAATTCTAACAAATTTATTCTATTTCTGTTGATTTTGATGCAATTGAATTTTAAATGCATTTACATTTTTAATTCTTTATGCTATGAATTGTGCATTCTTTGAAAAATCACCAAGCCTTTTAAGAAGATGGATGAGTTTTGAAACGTTATTATTATTTATAAACAAATGAGAATGAATCATTTCATTCTTTTTTTCCGACACGTCAATAAGGTCTAGATTTTAGAGAGTGTTTCTCCATTCTTCCTAATTAAAATTAAGGGTTCTGAATTTGACTATAAGGAAGTGGCTATCATTTGAAAAACAGGATGAAATTATAAATTCTAGCTTTTACGAAAGATAGAAAACGCATAGTAGTTTGAAATAATGTAACATAGGTGAAATATAACTTTTATATATGGAAATAATGGCGCTCCCTCTGTCAATGCAGACTCGAATATTGATAAAAATACTCGATAATTTCCAAATAGCTTCAAACAATATTATAACGATATAATCGGATGATTTATCAACCTTAAAGTAAAGTGAAAAAAAAAGATTTCAACTAATTATTCATGATTTATTTTTATAAAGAACTTTTCCATTCTGCATGTTTCATTTCTATATAAAGCATTATAATTCTGCGTAATTAATTTCTATAGAGAACAACACAATTCTGCATAATTCCTTTATATAGAGAACATTTACATTCTGCATCTTTCATTTCTATGGAGTATTACAGTTCTGCACAATTCATTTCTATAGAAAAGTTAAAGTTCTACATAATCCGTTTCTATAGAGAACACCACGATTCAAGAAGTGTAGGATATTGGTTTCAGTTATATCATTCTACGGCGATAGGAGCTATTTTTCAAGAGTTTTTTCAAAGGTCTACTATGCCATGGAATAACTCTATGTTCAACTTTTCTAATAAGCAGATGGCTCTCAACTCATTATAAAAAGACAATATTGTTACAAAATATAGTAATTCGCACACAAGAGTGATAAAAAGATGCATACTTTATTGTCTATGAAAACTCGTATTAAATATTTGCAACACAAGCCACAAAATTCACAGAGATTTAACTTTGCTTTATCCGCTAATTTCGGCGCTTCTGTTCTTCTGTGTGCTATCTGTGAGATGTATGAATGTACCCCCCTGTAAAAAGGAGTTGTACAACCGAATGTTGTGAGTGTGTAGCTAAGTCGTACTCTTGGCCCTAGTTGGCGCTACTTCAAAAAGAGACGCTCCTTTCGGCTTAAATCTGCTGCTGTATCAACGGAGGGCTTGTCCAATATGCAAGTGCCCTAAGTAACAACAACATCATTATTAAATTAACAATTCTTTTTTTTTATCTAGATATATTTGTTAATTTATCGTTATAATTTATATCTGCTTCTTCTAAACTCTTTGAATAGATTTGGTATATTGGAATTAAAACTGCAACTATAAGTGTCAAAATTGCCATTTTGTTTTTACCTTATGTCAATTAAACACAATTTTATCAGATAACAACACGGTAATATATTTGTTGTATTTGCAAAAAGAACTATACAAATTAAATATATTTTTATATTTTAATTATATTTTTATTATTAATAATATTATATTAATTATATTTTTGGATTCGTACTCTTTTAATTAAATAATAATCAAATATTACAGTAATGTACTGCATACTTTAGAAAGATCATACTGCAATTTGGTACATTTCGTCCACGTGAGGATTTAATCAAAGAGTATCAACTTTTTTTTTATCGCGGTGCTGATAGAACTTAATTTCCCTTCCGGTGGCCATCTGTGTCCACTCTCTGAATTACTTATGAATCAGCAGATCAAGTCTCTTATTGCTTTACAAAACAGGCCAAAGAATGGGGGGGGACTTCCTTTGATCTATCTGCAAGGTTTATATCTAGCCGTGGATACACCAGAAACTTTTGGTCTTTATCAAATTGTTACTTCTAAAACAAATACTATTTCATTCTAATTCCTAGTTTAAGAATTATTTCGTTATGTTTATATGACTTATTAATTCACTTCCAGCCAAAGTATCCATATTAATTGTGTTTTAATATAGAATGCTTTATGTGAATTGATTAAATTTAGTTTCGCTTTCTAAATATTGAATTAATAACGTTAAACTTTACTTTTCACTGATAAAGTGAAAGCTGGCGTGGGATAGCCTGGTTGGTAGAGCGTTGGACTCGTACTCTTTAGGTTATGAGTTCGAAACTAACCGCCCAAAAGATTCCCCGAGTTTGGCGGCTGGCGCTCGTTAAATATGTCCTGGTAGCAAAGTCCTCCATGTCGAGAGTAATACCACTGGGGGCACTGGGTCAGAGGTAATCGTTCTTGGTTCCAGGTGTAAATTACGATCTGAGATGAGTGAATGAGTATGCATGAATGAAGTCCGACCCCTAAAAAGGGTTGTGGCGTGTGGGTAGCTAAGTTGTACTCTTGGCTCTAGATTGAGCTACTTGTAAAACCAGAGACGCATATTTCTGGTTTAAAATCTGATGATGTATCAGCGGGGCTTGTCCATGTCAAGTGCCATTTAATAACAACAATAACAACAAAGCGAAATTGAAGTCTATATATATAAGAAAACATATAAAATTAAATTAGTTAATACAAGTTCAAAAAACGTATAAAAAATCAAAGTAGGCAACGACAGCGTAAATACTTTTTTATGAATATATGTAAATACCAATAAAAATTTTATTCAAATTTTATTCACTGTGTTAAATTTACTAAATTTAAAAAATCCCTTAGGAAAAGGAAAAAATAACGAGATAAAGAGGAAATTTATTGGAATCCATCCAAAATTCTAAAATTTGTTTTCTTTGAACGTGTGATTTTGCCTCACCAAGAAAGGAGTTACTCGACATAAAAGATAAGTTTTTCGTCCTTTAAGAGACGAATGACCTTATTATCAGATAAGCTTAATCCTTCTCATTTTATTTTTATCATAAAAATTTACGAGCTCTAGTAGCTGATATTAACATATTCTTCTGAAATATAGGTTAGCGACAGACAATAGAAAGAATTATAGGCTACATCTTTAAATTTTAAAGCACTTCCGGTATTTCGTTATTTCCGCATCGTTCTTATTTTTCTTTCATTATTGTGATTTTATTTTTGCAAAGAAAAGGAGAAAGTGTTTTTGAATAATTCTGGACAAATACTTTGTCAAGCTCTGCGAAAATGAATCTGGGATGGATTATTAATATAAGAAAAGGTATAGGAATTCTTCATATTTATTTCTATAGATAAAGGTAAGAAGAATATTCTTTTGTAGAATTTCAATCGTGTGTTTACATCTTTGTAAACAGATTTATTTTTAAAGAACAATTCCTCTAAATGTTTGAATTTAATATGTAATTATTTCTTGAATGAAAATATAAGTTATTTTATGAATAATCCAAATCTAAAATTCAGAATTTTTCTTCTTTTTTTTCATTAAAATTTCATTCTTTAAGTAAAAGTAGAATAAAAGAACACTTTTTTTTGTAAATGTTATAAAAAGGAGTTTGAAGTTTATTGAAACTTTTTTGGCAGTGATATTTAATAAAAGCAGCCCTAATTTATATCTATTCATATAAAAAAATTTAAGAATATTCCCTATAATCTATTTATTATAATTATAGATAGATTATAGTAACTATATCTATTCATATAAAATTTTATACTATTTCCTCTTAATGTTTAAATTTAATATGCAATTATTTCTTGAATGAAAATATAACAATTATTATATGAATAAACCAAACTTAAAATTGAGAAAATTCTGTTTTTCTTTTTTTCCCTTGAAAATTGCATTCTTTAAGTAGAATAAATATAAACTTTTTGTTAATGTTATAAAAAAATGTTTGAAGTTTATTGAAACTTTTTTGCAGTTATATTTAGTAATAGCAGTACTAATTTATATGTATTCATATAAAATAACACTTTTATATATTCTTTATTTATTATATACTTAAAAAAAGCGCCAATTCATAAACCAAATAAATGCCTACTTTGTATCACCTGAATACATATAGCTTGATTTTTGTGATCGACTTTCAAAATGGTTTAACCAAATAACTGCAATGTTTTAAAATGTTTTTTTTATAACTAAAAGACTTTTTGCTGATACAAAGTAAAAAAAATGCCTTCAATATGATTATTTTAAAATATATTCAAAAAGAGTTAAACAGAGCGCGAATCTTCTCGAATTTTCTGAGACTCTCATTATTTTTACACAACATTAACAATTAAGCTTCATGTTCCCTAAAATTTTATTTATTTAGCGTTCATAAGGCTGTTTAAGTTCGTTTTATTTCATCACGGGAAGCACGCATTATGTTCAAGCAGAAGCTGATTAAACTTTTATCCCCGTGAGTATATACTTTTAGATTTTAATAGGGGTCTTTGACGCATTTCAAACGCGTGTACTTTTCTTGGTAGGGAATCATAGGGATCTTTTAAAGAAATGTGCTTGGCTGGATAATCTTTATCCCTTCATTTGGAGCGTTAAAATCCGTCGTCTTTTAGCCGATTCAACCATTTTACACAGATTCATTTGAATTAATTAACTAGAAGTGGAAAGGATGGAGAAAAAAGAGAATATGTTAGAATGAAGTTACTATGGGCTAAATTAAATTGAATTCATCTGTATTTAAATTACAGTTTAAAAAATCATTACATGTTTATATATATTGATGTTAATGGCATAACGCCATCTGTTGTACGAAAAGGAAAGGTAGTATAGTTATGAAGCCAATACGATGCTAACCAGTTGTTAAAAAACATATCCAAGGGGTTTATTTAAAGATCTGATATGCTATTTTAATTTAGTTGGTTGAAACGAAGACTATGATCCTTGAAGTAAAATTTTTCTAGCATAAATTTCTTCTCCATAAGTGAGAAACTACCCCATAGAATGTCTATCAACTTTCATTGTATTGAGATAAAAGTCAGCCTACCATAAAAACAAAGTACCTCCCTCGAACAATAGTAAAAAGAATATAATATTCTAACCCATTCCCTTAGCACCTGAATCCATCCAACAATTCTATCTTGCTTTCAAACATCCCTTAATGGAAGGGCCAAAGGAAAGGGAAAAAATTCATACAAAGGATAGGCAAGGGAAATAATAATGCGTCGAAGCGGAAACGAAAGCAAAAAGCGCGAAATATCTGCAACCTCCTAACTTTACATCCAATTTTTCCGTTTTCGTATGTGTTAGGCGGAGGATAAAAAGGAAACTACAAGAAGAATTTTCCGGTAATGAGTCCGTCCTTGTCCGCCAAGACGAGACTAACGAGTGTTTTCTTGTTTTTCTGCACTACGGAGATGAGACGATTGATTAAATGCAACACGAGGGCTGTGTTCCGAGTGAGGAGGCTGTTGAAATAGAGACGATTCACTCGATACAATGCTCTCTCGTTTTCGAAAGTGAAGCTTCTTTTTTTTTTCTCTCTGTTTGATTTTCTTGAGTTTGGGAATTTCAGAAATGAATTAATGGAAATAAGTATCGATCGAGGATCAAAAGTGTTTTCGAATTCTTCAAGGAATGTCTCTCAGTAAATTTTATTTTGTTTGTTTTGTCATATTTTTCTTGGGATTATATTTTCTCACAAAATACTTAAGATCTGAATAAGATCAATGCCGCGAATAAATTAGAGCACGTTCGTATGATATGTTTCAAATAATATTTCTCTTAAATTAAGATGAACGTTTCTTAACTATATTTTATTTTTCTAATGATATTCATATTAACGTAAAATAAATAGAGCAGAAGGAATTTTGCTTCATCTTCGACATGTCGGCTTCAATGATCTTCAAGTTGAATTTAAATGAAAAAAGATTTTCATAAGGTGAATTAGCATAGTACAGCATATTACATAGTTACATAGCATAGTACATAGTACTCTTTCAAAAGAAAAACGGTTGAAATTGGCATTTGATAACATTGAAAATAGCAATTATGTCAATCGCAATTTGCAATTTCTTATGAATTCGATGTATGTTGCAGTGTAAAGAATAAATTTGCTTTCAGACATGGTATTCAATTGAAGTGAATCGGAGTTGAAGTGAACCCCTTTTCTGAACTCATTAACTAATTGTTTGATTAATTTTATATTGTTAACTGTATTATCATGAGAGAACATGATGTTGTTAGGCTAGGAGATTTTGATGTCTCCAAAATTTACGGACGAAAAAATTTTTTACCCTGTTTTACTAGTATTGCAGTATTATTATGTGTTCTTCTTTGAAAGTAAATGAGTTTATAAAAGTTTGAACTGCTTTTACCGGTATTGCTTTATTATTACGTATGTGCCTTTGATAGTAGATGTAGTTTTAAAAGGCTGACGAAGAACTACGATATCATAGCTCTTATTTCATATCAAAATCGATCGAACTCCAAAGATTTGTTTGTTAACTAGAAAAATTGAAAGTAAGAGTTTAAAAATGATTTATATATATAAATGCATATGTATATTAATCGGTTGTTTTAAACCGGTTTAAATTGGTTAATGACTTAAATTAATTAAAATAAATAATGACCTTAAATTAATGATGTTTTCACGTGATAATTTGAAATTTACGATCGAAGATTTCATTTAAATTTTATTATTAAAACTGTTTCATGAACTTGTATGGGGGAAATTGAGCTTTTATAAATACCTAATACTAATTTAAATACAGCATTCTAAAACAATATTCCTTAGTTTTCAGTACATAAATAAAGACAAAATGTATACTTCAGAAGGGGAATTTTGGTGATAATCGCAAATAATCTACATTCCGTAGTGAACTGATTATACTTTGTGTTGAAAGAAATGAAATTAAAAATTAACTCACTTGAGTTAAACAATGCTATTCAGTATATGATGAAGGCGTAATAAAGTATTTAAGGAAAATAAATTTGGAGATATGTCATAAATAATCCGTATTCTATCGTGCACTAAATGCATTTTGAGTTGAAAGAATTAAAATGAAAGTTTAACTCACTTGAAAAAAACTTTATATGTTCGGTACATAAATGAAAGTTATTTCTAAAAGACAAGTAAAACCGAAAATACTTTCTTCTCATTTGTTCTACTACAAATCAAACTCAAAATCCTCTTCCCATCCCAAATAAACTTTTGCTTCAAGAGAAGCGAAAGTGCGTTGTCTCTCACTTAGATTCAGTCAGTAAATCACTTTTATGTTCCAAGGCAAAATTTCCACTCCAGATCCCGAAAGAGTTCTCCCTTCCATTTGAAACTCCTTTTTCGAACAGATGATTAATAGCTTTTGCGAAAGTCAATTGAAGCTTTAAATAGCTCTATTGGCTTTTGTTCGAAAAACACATCGTTTCAGAGGAGGCTGGAATCTATGAAGCGGCCATTTTCTCGACTTGTTTTGGTCTTACTCATCAGGTTGAAAGGATTCAGAATCATCACTATGGATTAGCTGGACAGAACTTGTTTCCTCTTTCAATTAGGGACTGCGCAGGGGTATTAAATGGAATTTAGAAGTTTGATAGAGTGCTACATGGTCTCCGAAAAGTTACATCATGAAATTTTATAATGATCTCGCATATCGGTTGATTCCCTTCATTAAGTTGGAGATACGTCTTGAATTCAAAATATTTTCACCAAACTTTGCATGAAAGCCATAAATAGGATGATACTAGTCAAACAAATAGGTATTTAGACATTTCTATAATAAAACTGTATGTTAACTCACAACCGAATATTTTATAATTTTTTTCCTAATTTCAGAAACAGAAATAGTTTATATTTTGGTTAACAAGTGAAACTTTTATTTCAGTACTTGTAAAAGAAGCATCCTAACTTTTATATCAGTACTTGTAAAAGAAATATCCTATTCCTAAATATATGAATTCGATTTCAGAGAGAAAATATTTTTTGTTTCAGTACTTGTAAAAGAAGTATCTTAACTTTTATTTTAGTACTTGTAAAAGAAAAATTCTAACTTTTATTTCAGCACTTGTTCAAGAAGTATCCAAACTTTTATTTCAGTACTTGTAAAAGAAAAATTCTAACTTTTATTTCAGTACTTGTAAA
>JAOUZG010040955.1:3274998-3295591 GCA_026289955.1 Argiope argentata | reverse complement strand
TAACTTTTATTTTAGTACTTGTAAAAGAAAAATTCTAACTTTTATTTTAGTACTTGTAAAAGAAAAATTTTAACTTTTATTTCAGTACTTGTAAAAGAAGTATCCAAGCTTTTATTTGAGTACTTGTAAAAGAAGTATCCTAACTTTTATTTCAGTACTTGTAAAAGAAGTATCCTAACTTTTATTTCAGTATTTGTAAAAAAAGTATCCTACCTTTTATTTCAGTACTTGTAAAAGAAGTATCCTATTCCTAAGTATGTGAATTCTATTCAGAAAGAGAAATTGAATTCAAAGCATCACTATTTTGTTTAAACTGTTGTTAGAAAATCCAAATATCTGTTTAAAATAACTCCTTTCATATTTCATACTGTAAATATATATTTAAACATCCCTCCCAATGTTCAAAAGTTCTATATCACTCTTCAAAATTATTAATAAAGAGAAATTAGGTTTTCGGCGATTTCAAAAAGATTTTAAAATTAATTCAAGCAATGTAATCTTCTCATTTTAATTATAAATAATATTAAAAAGCATCTACATACTATTTATGCCCATATATTAAATATGGGCATATCTATCTATCTTCAAAATTATTAATAAATTAAGAAGAAATTGTCTTTGTGAGGTTTATATAAATTGTTTAGTTTAATCTATAACTTTTATGAGACTTTATAATTATTTGATGAACATTTTAAATAATACAAATTAAGTTATTCTCATTTTAAATCATGAATAATGTGACAAACTATGGATGACTTTTTCATTGGATAAATCAGAAAATGCTCTTAATTCACGACTTTCATATCGCATATTATTCGACTCTTATTTGATACACATTTACTTTATTTCTTGTTATACATATTTGTAATGCTATATGCACTAAATGCTATATGCATTTCGTATGCAAAAGTATAAGTCATACCAGTCTCTCAGGCCGCGCTTTTAGGCACACAGAGTATACCATAGAACTGAATGACCAGAACGGTGCAGCACCAACACTGGTGGAACTGTGGTTGAGTTCTAATGGCCATTACCGGCCGAGGTATACCCCTTCCCACAGGAAGTAAGTCCCGTCATTGATTGGAGGAGCCTACCCCTAACTCCACCCCTATTAGTATACTCTCCAGGGAGGTAAAATTCAACCACCATGCAGGAAACATCTCATTCTCATTTACGAGGTGCCCACTGGGGGGGGGGATAAGAAAGTATTGAATGAAGATTATGTGATAATTAATTTAATAGATAATTTTCCTGTGATGTGATCATAATTGCTGTGTACACTAATTTCTACTGAATAAAATAGCTTACATTTCGTTTGTTAATCACACTTGTCATTTCACTTCAAAATATAGTTCAACAACAGTATTGATTTTTCCATATTGAAAAATTCATATGATCTTCGTATAGTAATATACACATGAAATGGATGACAGCAATATAAGAAATCCTTCTCCTACTGTTGAGCTTCTGATTATTCTTCTGTCGATGCCAACTGGATTATGAAACCTTGGGAGTATTTTCTTCCGCAGTCAATATCCATCTAAGTTAAAATTTCAAATATCCCTCCGCTTGACATCTAGATACTAGAAACTCTATATTGACAGGGAAGCAAATACAAAAAAAGGAAAGAAAGAAATTTCTAGAAGCACACAGAAACATCGCAGCTATTTCCTTGAAATATTTGTTTTGAAATCCCTTTCTCAACGAATCTTTCTATCGGGAAAAAAAAGAATACACTTCCCTCTTTGCTCGGTGGTACGATTTGGGAAGGGGGCTTTATTTGGGAGGTCGTCTGATCAGGGAGACGTCGGTAGATATTCTAAAAGCCCCCCTCTTTCTCCCTCACTATCCCTCAGAGGCCCCAAGGGAGGAAGTAATAGACTGTGATACGCGAATAAAATTTCCGTTCCTTCAAGAAGCGAAACAACAGAAAAACTTTGTAACGAAAATCGATAGCGAGCTGGATTTAAGGGGAAAAAATTCCTTCTCTTTGTTTAAAAATTGGAATCTGATGCGGAATTAGGGAATTTTAAAATGATTTTTCATAGGCAATTTAATGAATAATGCTGGATATCTAATGATAAAGTCTTCAATTGGGTCATGTATAAGAGAAAAGGCTGATATTCTGGCACAGAAGTAGCTCGTCTTCCTCGTGTTGTGGGCGTGCCGGGTTCGGGAACGGTTGTTCTTCTGTGTTCTGTATGTGAGATGTGTGACTGTGTCACCCTGTAAAAAGGAACTGTGCAAGCAAACAGAATTGATGAGTGTGTAGCTAAGTCGCACTCTTGGACCTCGTTGGCACTATTTCGAAACAAAAAAGAGACGCTCCTTTCGGCTTAAATCTGCTGCTGTATCAGCTGGGGGCTTGTTCATATCAAGAGCTATAAGTAACAACAACAACGTAAGAGAAAATATTCAAAACAAATTTCTAAATGGTTGTATGGTTGTTCTTCTGTGTGCTATCTGTGAGATATGTGATTGTGCCCCCCTGCAAAAAGGCGTTGTGCAAGCAATTGTGTGGTGAGTGTGTAGCTAAGTCGCACTCTTGGCTCTCGTTGGTGCTACTTCAAAAACAAGAGACGCTCCTTTCGAATTAAATCTGCTGCTGTATCAGTGGGGGACTTATCCATGTCAAGTGCCATAAATAACAACAACATAAGAAAAAATATTCAAAAACAAATTTCTAAAATGGAAATTTTGAATCAAATCAAAATGATACACAACGAAAAGTACTATTCTCAATTACCCAGGAGTCAATGATACTACCAAGAATATCTCATTCAAACGTCCAGAATAATTTTAAATTCAAAAATTAGCAAATTACTGAAAACTGACAAATGTTAACAAACTGGATCAGAATTTTTTTCTTCTTAGAACACGGCCCTTTTTCTGCCTACCTTAAAAGGTTCAACCTTTCTGAGAGTAACCAGTGCAATTGTGGTGGGACTGGCAAGGCACTTCATTATGCCACGGAATGTATCCTCAAAATCTCTTGGCATATGTAGAAACCATCACCAAGCCATGAACTGGAATGGCTGAAAAGAGTCGCCAGCAACCGTTTATCCAGGCAAAAAATCCACAGCATAATTAAATATATAAGTGGAAATAGAAATCTATTCTCATCTTCCTAGTCCTCAACATCAAGTCTCATTCTCACAGAGACTGAGGGTAAAAGCAAGCAGTTGCCTATTATATACTACAATCAAGCAGAGTTTCTCTTCGTTCCAACTAGACAAATTATTTTCGATCTCCTTTCAATACCTGAAAACGTCACCTAGTGTTTCGTAAAAAATTAAATGAACACAGAATGTATGTATATCATAACACATGTTATATTCCAGCCTTAAGTTGTGTCAAAACATATTTCAAAGAAAATCTCTGTAAACGGCTTTTCTCATTATCATATCTCACATTCTTGTAAATTCTGAAGTAGTTTTGTTTTTATTTTTTCTTACTGTATATATCTTATTACTTAAAATAAAATTCCCGTGACATGCCCAACAAGCCGTGAAGTGACCAGAATGGTCACAGATACGAGACGGTGTTCTGTTCTATACAAAAATAGATGTATTATTACAATATGCCGAGAAATATTTTTACAATATCTTGTTGCAAGCCCTTCAGAATATCAAATAAATTCAGAAGAACAGTAAAATATTTTATTCTAATTATGTAGCACAAAAATATAAACTGGTCTATAGATTGGGCTAAATATTGTTAGTTGAAAAAGAACAGTATTTATGTAACTTGTAAATTTTTTCATCCATAACTCCTCAAGAGGTCATCTATTACAAGTAAAAATCCAACCTCGTGTTTCCGCCAGGTTCTTTATCTCTTACCACGATCTTAACATGTAACATAAAGCTAGAAATCTGGAATACTTTTTATCTGCCATATTAACTTTTCGCCTAGAAAAAGAAATTCAGCAATATTCTTAACAGACGCTGTATTGAAGATTTAATGACCTCCAAATGACCTTCTGGCAGCTTAGCAACGAATTGAGCTGGATTTAGGTAGGGAAAGATCCCCTCCCCTTTCTTTTGTTTAAAAATTAGAATATTATGTGAAAGTTCGATAAAAGAATTTTAAAATGCTTTTTCAAGGAAAAATCATTAATCTTTTATTAAATATTTCTAGATTTTTAATGATATAGCCTAGAATTAGATTATTTAGTTACTGATGTAGAGCCATTTATAAGAGAAATCATTCAAGTTAAAACTCTGAAATGTAAATATTTTGACAGATAATAAAGCGGAACATGATGAAAAGTATTGTTTTCAATTACCCATCATTTCTGAATTCGATGATACTGGCAAGTACATATTATTCAGAAATCCAGAACAATTTTAAACTTAAAAAAATTCGCAAATTAATGAAAAATGCTACTTATAGTAAAGTTGAGGAATGTATTATAACATAGCAAGAAATATTGTTACAATATTTTTATATTGCATGCTATTTAGGCTATGGAATAACTCGGTGGAAGTATCGCATAATATCTTACTATAATTACGTATCATTACGAAACTTAAAGTAATACACAAATTAGACTATAGATGGCGCTGCGTAGAGTAGAATTTTAGCATGAAGCATATTGATACAAATTTCTATTATTGTTTCCCTGCCATGTTAGTCTTAGTAGTCCAAGTACATATTATTCAGAAGTCCAAAATAGTTTTAAACTTAAAAAATCCCAAATTAATGAAAACTGAAAAATGCTTCTTATAAAAAAGTTGGGGTATTATTACAAGATACCAAGAAATGTTGTTACAACAGTTTTATATTGCATGCTATTTAGGCTATGGAATAACTCCTTGGAAGTATCGCATAATATTCTACTATAATTTCGTATCATTACGAAACTTAAAGTAATACACAAATAAGAAAATGGATGGCACTGTGTAGAGTAGAATTTTAGACTGAAGCATATTGATACAAATTTGTAATATTGTTTTCCTGCCATGTTAGTCTTAGTAGTCCAAGTACATAATCAGAAATCCAGAATATTTTTAAACTAAAAAATTCGTAAATTAATGAAAACTGAAAAATGCTACTTTTAGCAAAGTTGGAATAATATTACAACATAACAAGAAATATAGTTACTACATCATAACATTGCTGCATGCTGTTTAGGCTATTGAATAACTCGGTGGAAGTATCGAACAATATTTTACTATAATTACATAGCATTAGGAAACTTAGAGTAATCCATAAATTAGGCTATAGATGGTCCCTGCGTAGAGTAGAATTTCAGCAAGAAGCATATTGATACAAATTTGTATTATTGTTTTCCTGCCATGTTAGTTTTAGGGTAGAGGCAGAGAATTACTCAGATTTTTAATTTTGTATTGATGATTCAATGGTCTCCGATCTTAGCTGCAGTTTAGCAACTTGACTACGAATCGGTCTATTTTATTGGTATAAAAAAGCTTTCAAATTATGTAAGGATTGTAGTCTTAATTGCAAGAAAAATAGATATACTTAAGATTCTTCTGAAAAATTCCATGCAACTTCACGTCCTCTATAAAATAAGGTGCTCGTGTAAGTAATAAAATCTTCTGTAAGTAATAAAAACGTATATTAACGGAGAGAAAATATAACAGCTGTTATTTGTATTGCCTAATTAGTTATTTGCTGTCTGCTTATGTTGTTGTGTTGTGACTAATAGCACATGCCATGGACAAGCCTCCGCTGATACGATCAGCAGATTTTAAGCCTGAGAAATGCGTTTCTTTGTTTTACAAGTAGCGCAATCTAGGGCCAAGAGTATGACTTAGCTACACACCCGTCACAATCCTTTTTAGGGATCGGACTACATTCATGCAAATTAATTCATACATCTCAGATCGTAATTTAGACCTGGAACAGAGAACTATCACCTCTGACCCAGTACCCCCAGTGATATTACTCTCGATGTGGAAGAATTTGCGACCACGATCAGATTTAACGAGCGCCAAAAGCCATACACCCGGGGAATCTTTTGACTTCGTACCCGCAGCCTCAGGAGTACGAGTCCACCGCTCTACCAACCAGGCCATCCCGGCCCGTTTATGTTGTTAGTTTCTACAAGAACTGTTGATTTGGTTCTTTCTATTACTTATGCTCAGTATTTTATAGAAAATACATAAAACACACTCACACACACATTTTTTATTTTTTTGTATTGTTTATTTTAATATCCAGTTTATTGGATATTATTCACTATAGATTCACCGGGATTAAAATTGTATTTTAGTATTAAAAATAATTTACGTGTCAGTAAAATATTTTAAATGTTACCAAACATGTAAAATGTTGCTGGAAGTAAACTATTAGAAGCGTATACTTCCAACAACAAAATATTCATTTTAGGATTTTAATTAATTAATTATTAATTACCAATTTTTTGATTAATTTATTATTAATTACCAATTTTCGATTAATTAATCTTTAAATTAAAATATAAAGTTTACGATCAGTAAATTATTTATGATGAGACATACAAGTAAGAAGAACCTTTTACAATCACTACAAACTAAATTATTGTGCATTCGACCACCTTTAATAGTATGCATCTACTACAGACATAGATTACCATCCTCGCTACAAAACACTACTTAATATAAAGAAGAATGCTATTAAACCACACGTCGCAGCTTTATTTCGCAACAAAACACGTTTTTACTGAAGATAAAAGCTTTCAAAGCGGGAGAGGAAAAAAAGTACTTAAATGAACTATATTAAGTTTTTTCTGAAAGTATGTCATTCACTTTATAGGGACACTCTCATTTATGGGAAGGCACTTTGTATCAGATATTTTCTTCTTTAAAAGAAACTTTTGCTGAGTGGTTGACGTCTGCTTTACTATGAGAAACTATCTCCAATTCTATGGGGAAATGTTTTATTTATTAAATTTCATATTTAACTCTATTCTGTGAATTTTAGGATGTGGCGAATCGTGTTTATCAGCAAAGTGTATTTTTCAAATGTCTTAAAATATTCAAGAAACTGATAGGTGAGGCGTAAAATAATAGAACTGTTTTGAATAGATACCGATTTGATATATACAAATAAAGTATCATTTATTGTAACTGTTACAGGATACGTTGAGAGTGTGGTGAATGCTATAGAAGCCAGATAACTTCCTTGGAGCCGAAGGATCCCTTTTGCTTGATAGGTATGTTATTCGGCTACTAACCTTAAGAATCGGAGTTCGGGCCTAGCGCTATCCTCTACCACCGACAATGGAAACCCGGCGGCTGACCTTGGATAAACGCAACCTTCACACGTAGCTTCGTTCAACTGTCGTGGCGCCCTCTATCGGCAACTCAAAGACCTAGAAGCGCATTAAATACGACAGTTGTTAACATCGCCACCAACACCTCTCATATGTATCACTCGTCTAATCCACCGACTCACTGGTGGGAGAGTATGTGGTGAAAGCTATATAAGCCAAATAACTTCCTTCGAGCTGAAGGGTCCCCTTTGCTTGATTGGTATGTTATTCGGCTACTAACCTTAAAATTGGGAGCTCGGACCTAGCTCTATCCGCTACTCACCGACAAGAGAGATGGGTGTTATTCCCTAGACTCCTTTGCATGCTACTTAAATATAAATGACGTTCAAAATGTAAGTTACCCTTGTTTACCCACAGATGGCACCATGACGAAACAAGAGCTTAGCTTGCACAGACGATAATTCAGTTCCATGACTTACAATGGTAGCAGTTTTATTCGGAGAGTGAAATCTGTTGTTGCGTGGTATGGGGGAAAAATGGCGCGTCAGCTGGAAACTTATTTAACATTGAAGTACGCGAAAAAGTACGTTTTTCTGGGCAAAAATTTTAACAAGTATGGAAGATCATCGTGAAATATTGGCAGTGTTTGGGTCACTTGCAATGTCAAGTCGAAACATTATGAAATGGTGCCACAGTTCGAAGATGGTCGGACAGATTTAACCGATGTGGAAAGACAAGGAATGCCAACAATGGTGATCACATCAGATATGGTGCAGCGAGTGGAAGACATTATTCTCAGCACATATTGCACATGACTTGGAATATCTGTTGGTTGTGTTCATCCCATTTTCCAACAAAGGCCAGGTTCAGACAACTGTTCCAAGCTGACTCCAGAACCAAGGAGTGTTTTTATAGTCAGTTCATCGAACTATTAGTGCTACGTGACAAATGTCACCAGAGACTGGGGGATTATGTAGAGAAAAAATGTGCTGATATGCGCATAATATTGAATTGTAGATCACTTGTCTATAAAGTACTTGTGACTGAACTGTTTGACTGTGACTTACTTTTCGAACGTCCCTGTTTTATGTTTAGCTGGTTTTATGTTAGATGGCCTGTTTTATGTTTAGCTTAGTAATATAGCGGATATTGGATTTTACACTTTTTACCATTCATTGATCGGACTCAACATTTAACAACTATCTACAGCCTTGCATTAAACTGCGGGCTGGAATAGCCTGGTTGGAAGGGAGTTGTACTCCTCAGGTTGCGAATTCGAGCCCAGAACGGCCGAAGATTCCCTGAGTGTCTGATGGTTGGCGCTCGTTAAATCTACCTTGGTCACTAAGTCCTCCTTTTCGAGAGTAATACCACTAGAGACACTGGGTCTGAGGCGATCCTTCCCTGCCCCAGATTTAAATTAAGATCAGTGGATGAATGAATGAAAATGCATGAATGAAGGCCGCCTCTTGAAAAGGGTTGTAACACACATCATAACACTTTTCTTACTCTTGGTCCTGCTCTTGGCTCCCCTCCCCAAGTTCTGTGTTTAGTTAAATCGTATTCTTGGCTCTAGTTGGCGCAACTGAAAAACCAGAGACGCTCAATGAGTTTGAATCGCTGACAGTTAGCGGATTTCAAAAAGTGCCATAAAAACATTAAGCTGCACAGATCTGGCTTGTTGGGATTTTGTGATTCTACGCTTGCATTTAAAAAGAAATATACAGATATAATAGGTTGAATCAGATAGCAGTCCTTTGACGAATTTGACCATCTAGTCATTAAATTGTTAATTCCGTTAACTTAAAAACATTTGGTCAAACAATTGCAATTTGGCAGATTTCATGAAAATGTTTTAAACGAATATGCACTTTCTTATACAAAGCTCACACATCAAATTATGTTTGTATGGCTTGTTCTATTTATGAAGAATCATATTCACAAGCAGGCATACAGATCCATACAATTGAAGACTACAATTTTTAAATATTGTAGATTCCCACTTCCTTAAAGGAAAAAAAATCCAATATCACCCCGATACTTTGAAAAGGGCCAGCTGTCCTTCAAATAATTAAGTTGTAAATATGTCGTTAGTACGACTGTTCTTTCGGTTACTACAAATAATATTTTGAAATTTAATTATGTTTTTGCTTTTAATCAATTCAAAAATTTCTATTTTTAGCCTTTTATTTAATATAAATAATTTTTTATTGCTCAGGATGTT
Organism: Argiope argentata; assembly: GCA_026289955.1. NCBI lineage: Eukaryota > Metazoa > Arthropoda > Arachnida > Araneae > Araneidae > Argiope > Argiope argentata. The sequence continues at coordinate 3,286,151 of JAOUZG010040955.1, read as the reverse complement.
TAAATATTCAAAATAGTCAGAAGATTGAGTTTGTTGTTAATAGTAATGGCACTTTGCATGAACAACCCCACAGATGCATCTCTTGTTTGAAGTAGCGCCAACTAAAGCCAAGAGTATGATTTTTGCTGTACTCTCACCACATTAGCTTGCACAGACCCTTTTAACAGGGTGGCACATTCACACGCCTCGCAGATAGACCACAGAAGAACAACATGCCCGAACCGGGACTCCCAGAACACGAGGAAGACGCGCTACCTTTAAACCAGAACGCCTGCAGACTGAGTTTGAATTGTTTTAATTATAAAAATATAATCTTTTTCTAAATACCTCTAGAAAACTTTAAACAAGCGCATAATTTTAGAAAATTGTTAAAGCTGTCAAATTTTTTATGGTATTCCACAATATATATTATAATCTTCTCGATATAGTAATAATTTGAGAAATATACATTTTATCTCCAAACACATTTTATAAATAAAATACTTAATTATTTATAACTCATTTTACCAAATATATAAATTTATTTTACAAATTTCTAATATTAAATCTTTAAAATTTTATAACTGAAACTGTAAATACAATTCTTAGCTTTCCAATATTCTTTAAAAAAGAAAATTATTTACTAAATCCTTACAAAACGTAAATGAAATTGTCAGAATTAAAGTTTGCTTAAAATTAAAATTTAAAAAGTGCCATTTTCCATTACAATCGTCCAATTTTGAAGAATGGAAGGTCTTTGAGAATTGAACGTTATTATGTTGATGCAGAAATCAATATAAATTAAATGCACAAGTACATTATATTCGGTTATATTTATAGTAACGGCGAGAAAAATCAATGCCTCTTAGATTTGAAGAGACCTTTACCTGAAAGCCTTTAATGCCTCAGGGAATAGTTGTCTTGAATTTACTGGAAATAAAATAGTAATAAACAACTTTTGCTGAGCAAATAAAAATTAATTCCCCAGAACCTGATTTCATCAACAGAGGGAAAATATTGAATGTACTTAAGATAGTCGCTGTTGAAATTTCCGATTTCGGAAGGAAAGAATATTTTTTATTCTCATCGTATTCATTAAATTACTTATCCATTAAGTATAGAATAGGAGCATGGAACAAAAGAATATTAAAAACAAATATATGATTTTATTGAAAATTATAGTTAATTATACAAAACATATAAATTACAAGGGAATGGTTTTTAGTTTTTTCACGAATAACTATTCAAACAGTGTCCTCTACAGATAGCCTTAAGATTATATGATGGAATGTTTTTATGTTTTTAAAATTTCAGCAATATCCTGGAAATCATTAAAGACCATTATATATGTTCCTCAAAACTATTTCTCCTCAAATTCCTTGGAACTGATATCATAAGAGATTTTAATTATGTTGTTTATAAAATTTCTCCGAAATTCCTTTTGATCAAACTTATTTACGAAATGGGTATGTCGAAAGATTCTACATAATGACTTAAAAATATTTTTCTATATAAAATCCATAACATGTTTGCATTAAATGAAAATAATTTTTCATAGTCAGTGGAAAATTGTATTTTTGATACTTAACGGAAACAATAGTTAATCAGAAGACCATTTTATATGCAGGCAGGCACCTCTAAATGAGTAGGAGATGCTTCCGGAACGGTGGTTGGATCTCGCCACCCTTGGATGGTACACTAATAGAATATTTCCTACGGGGAGGGTTGTACCATGGCCGGTGTTGGACTCAACCATAGTTCCCACCAGTGTTGCTATTGAGGTGGTTCTGTCATTCAGTTTTATGGTTTAAATCCGTTTGCCTTCGTTGTGGATCTAGTTATGACTTGTATTTCATTTGAAACAAATATTTAGTAAATTATATTTTTAGATTTATCCATATTTGTATGCAATGCAAGATGGATACAAGAAGTTTCAAAAGTTTCAGACATTACTTTTGCCACAAAATGAAAGAAAAGTTTAGTTGAGATTTGTTATTTATATTACAGGTTACTTTAAAATGCAATTTATGTTAGATAAAATGGGAAAAAAAATACTAGATAGTGCATGCAAATTCTTAAATTTTTAGCCGGATTTACGTAAACCGATGTAGAAAAAAAAATTGGGTCGGGGGATAATATATAATTGACATTTAAATCAAATTTCAAGAAAGGATATTTATTATCATGTGATAACATGATGTTGTTTTGGATAGGAGGTTTTGATACCTCCGAAATTTAAGAGAAAAAATATTTTTATCTGCTTTTACCAGTATTGCATTATTATTAAGTTTGCTTCTTTCATATCAGATGCGTTTTTACAATGTCGACCTCCTATTACAAGTATTGCCTTGTTATTATATATGCTCCTTTGACAGTAGATGAATTTTTAAAAGGCCGATGCAGAGGAGGGATTGAGACTGATCACGTGATTTTTTAAATGGTATTTATTATTTAAAGACAAATTAATTAAGATGAATAATAACTTAAAAATCACAATATTTTCAAGTGATATTTACGATCGAAAATTTCATTACATTTATTTATATATTTCATTAAAACACTCCAATATTATTAGAAGAAAACCCATTTTTTCATTAATCATCAAATTATTCAAAATCATTCCAAAAGTCATAAAAAATTAATTACATAAAATCCTCTACAATCAAATGAACAAAATTTCTAATACGTATTCACAAATCAAATAATTTTTTAGTAAATGTGTACCCAAAAACGAGTTGGATATAGCGGTTTCACATTAATGAACTGTCTTTCAAGCATTTTTTAGAAATGACTACATTTCAAGTTTTAAAAAATCACTTTTTCCTTAAAATTATAAATAAAATATTTCATTTTTTTTTCAAACTCTCATTAGGAAAGAGAGTCTGGAGCCAAGCGTTAGAATAATTATACATAATTGAAGAAAATGGCAAGCAAAAAATAGAAGTTTCTCGAGAGCGCTATGTTTAATTAAATGAATTAAAAAATATGAATTTTCAAATAGAAGTAACACATTAAGCTGAAGTGCTACCTCATTTAAATTCTTTTGAAATTAAATTCTCTCACATAATTAAATTTTAATGAACTTATTATATGTAGTAGACTCATGCAATATGTCTTTTCACTGTTTGAGTGAAAAAAACTTCAGTGAATTTTTTAGTTAAGCTTTTTTTGCATGCATCAAACATTTGGAAAATATAAGAAAAGAAAAAAAATGATGAAAAAAGAGAACTTACTTCTATTTAATCATTATTAAGTTTAAATATTAGATCATTATTTAGAATTATCTACAATTCAGCTGATAAGAAGGTTGTCTATCAAATGTTTAAAATAAATCAGAATTTATTTTATGAGATAAAGGTCTCTTACAGAAATAATGTGAGACATTTTTTACAACATACTTCATAAATGTGTTTGATGGTCAGATTATGTCTCTACATTATCGAATGTTTTACGAGTGCAAATTTTAACATAACATGAACAAGAAAACGTAATTGTTTATGAAATCAGGGGTTGCATATCAGTTAATTAAAGTGAACGCTAATTTGACCTAAGCTAACTAGGCAGGAGGTAAAATAAATCTCACAACCATCGTGGCACTATGAAGCACTGCTCAAGGACTCTTGTCTGATTTTTTGGAGGGATACGACCATGTGAATTTTGACCTAAATACTATTGGATTTATGCTACACCCATGTGAATTTTGACTTAAATAATATTGGGTTTTTGCTACGACAAAGTGTATTTTTACTTAAATAATAATGGATTTTTGGTACGACAATGTGAGTTTTTACCTGCATAATACTCAATATTTGCTATGACCATCTGAATTTTGATCTAAATAATAATTGTGTTTTTCTTATGACTATGTAAACTTTGACCTAAATAATATTAAATTTTTGCTACACACATGTGAATTTTGACAAAAATTATTGGATTTTTGCTTCGAGAAAGTGGATTTTTACCTGAATAATTATGGAACTTCGTGATAATAATGTGAATTTTTAAATAATACTGAATATTTGCTACGGCCATGTGAATTTTAATCTAAATAATAACGTTGTTGTTGTTATTTTGCTGCAACCACGTGAATTTTTACCTAAATAATATTGGGTTTTTGCTACACCCATGTGAATTTTCACTTAAATAATATTGGACTTTTGCTACAAAATGAATTTTTACTTAAATAATATTGGATTTTTGGTACGACAATGTGCATTTTTACCCACATAATACTGAATATTTGCTACGACCATGTGAATTTTGATCTAAAGGTATACTGTTTTATTTGGAATGACCATGTAAATTTAGACTTAAATAATGTTTGGATTTATGGTGCACCCATGGGAATTTTGACTTATGTAATATTGGATTTTTGTTTCGAAAAAGTGAATTTTTGCATAAAATAATAATAGAATTTTGATAAGACAATGTGAATTTTGATCTAAATATGGCTGCTTTTTTGCTTTGACCAGGTTAATTTTGTTCTAAATAATAATTGTGTTTTTCTTATGACTATGGAAACTCTGGCCTAAATAATATTGGATTTTTGCTACACCCATGGGAATTTTGACTTAAATAATATTGAATTTTTGCAACGACAAAGTGAATTTTTGCTTAAATAATATTGGATTTTTGGTATGGAAATATGAATTTTTACCTAAATAATACTAAATATTTGTTACGGACATGTAAATTTTTACACAAATAATACTGAATATTTGCTACGGCCATGTGAATTTTGATCTAAATAATAATGGTTTTTTTTTGCTACGGCACTTTAATTTTGATCTAAATAACATTTTGATGTATGCTACACCCATGTGAATTTTGACCTAAATAATATTGGATTTTGATACGAAAATGTGAATTTTTATCTAATTAATAAGGGGATTTTTGTACGACAATGTAAATTTTTACATAAATAATATTGAATATTTGCTACGGACATGTGAATTTTGATCTAAATAATAATTGTGTTTTTTTGCTACGACCATGAGAAATTTTGTAGCATAATATCGAATCTCGCCTCTAAACTATGTGAATAGCTATAAACGTTTTCGTGCACATACAAAATTATAATATACCTTATTTGGTACAAAAAGAATAGTTTCCTGAAAATCTAAGGTAATATAAAGTTTTAGAATCCATATAGCTGTCAAATCTAATTACTTTATATTCCTGAAGTTCCACCATAACTGTTTCGAAAAGTGAGATAATTCATTATTCTTCGCATTGTAGAGAAAGTATTTTTATACAGAACGAAAATAATAGTTGATTATTTCGATTCTAAAAGGTAGAATTTCTTTTTCTATTTTCATGATTTACAATAATCTTATTTTTTATGGTAAATTAATAAGAAAGAAATAACAAACTACAGTTTTTATTTTATTAATAATTTTAACCTTTAGATTATCGGTATTTTTTTAAATTTTCAGAAAAGGATTTTGGTACATAACTGTAAAATTTATAATTTTTTACCTTTTAAATAGGAAATTATAAATCATTTCCTTATATTCAGAAATATACTGTATCCTATATATGCAAATAATTCTAATTAAAGATTTCATAAGCTTCGTTTGAACAAAAATGAATTCGATATTATATTATATATATGTGCACAATTCTAATTAAAAATTTCAAATATTTCGTTTGAGCGAGAAAGATTTACGTACTATATTTTATATAGGGCCACAATTCTAAATTAGATATTTCATACACTTCGTTTCAGCAAGAATGATTTACGTACTATATTTTATATATATACACAGTTCTAATTAGAAATTTCATATATTTTGCTTCAGCTAGAATGATTTACGTGCTTTATTTTATATATGATCACAATTCTAAGTAGAGATTTGATAGATTTAGTCTGAATGAAAACGAATTGCGTACTTTTTCTTATGTATGTACACACATTTAATAAGATATTTCAAAGATGTAGACTGAACAAGAACGAGTTACGTTCTATACCTTATATAAGTATACAATTCGAATTATAAATGTCATAGATATAGGCTGAATGAGAACGAATAACGTATTATATCTTATATATGCATACAATTCTAATCAGCGATTTCATAAATCTAATTTGTATTTCTTCCTTTATCATATAAGTGTATAATTCTAATTAGAGATTTCGTATAACTAATCTGTACTAATGACATAATATATTTTATAAATGAACACAATTCTAACTATAGATTTCGTATATCTAATCCGTACGAATGCCATAATATATTTTATAAATGTACACAATTCTAACTAGAGATTTCATATATCTATTCCATACGAATGATATAATATATTTTATAAATGTACACAATTTTAACTAGAGATCTCATCGATCTGGTTTGAATAAGATATCAGTACAACGACAGATCCCTTTTAAATTGAGTTCCAAATCAATAGAGATCAATCAAATGCAAAATTTAAATTGAAATATAGATTATAAGTATTTTTTCCTTTTAAATAATTAAAATTGAAAATTATTGCACGTTTTTAGGAACAGTTTTTTTTTAATATTTATTTAACGGATAATACAAATTTCCGTGAGCATTACTGAATTATTTATTCTTACAATAAATTTATTATTATTATTTTATTATTTTAATAAATTTTTTTTAAAAAAAATTTCTTACTGAAATGTCTAAAACGTCTAAAAATAATTTGTTATAATACAGTTAGAATAAAACTGAAATAACTTACATTTCCTCAGTAACTTATTATTTTGCTAGTAGGATAAATGTCAAAATAAACTATATTTTCGATACATCAACGCATTTTGACTGTACTGCTTGAAATATCTTCAAATAGAATTAAAATAGAAATTTTGAGCTCCTCAGACTTTTCACTCAATATTTCAAATACTGTTTTCTGTTTTACATCGACAGTATCCATCTAATAAAGCTAACAGCAACAAAATCTTTCTCCACAAATTCGCAAATAGATCAAAGAAAACTCCTGTATACTCTTACATATTAAATTCAATATTTATTACTGAGACATTTCAAATACGTTACTTTTAATTTTGTTTCTAACCTAACTTGCAACATAATGGTTTTGGAAATGAAGACTCTTAATGGTTATTTCTAAAAGACAAAATTGATTAAGTACGAAATAATTAGATTTTTCGAAAGGGTATTTCGTTAAATAAAATTGAATTGAGCACTCGTTAATGTTTTATTCATTCTATGATCCTTTAGACGAGCTTCCTTATGGTGAAAAAATAAAGCTCTCAAACGCTTAAGTATCTAACTATCTTCGTACTAAAAGATATATCACTCCCCCTTTTAATTAAGCTAATTAAAACAAGCATATAGAACTCTACATACAATTAGTTTGTCTTCTTCATAATTTATTTTTATTTAATTGCTTGAGTTAGAAATGATGTATTTGATCATTTGTTGCCCGAATTAAGATGTTAAAAATATTTCCATTCTTTTTAATTCGAATAATGAAGTACTTTAATTTCGATACTTGAAGTTCTTTTTTACAATTGAACTAAATTAGTTTCTTTAAAAATATTTTAATTGTTTAGCAAATGATAGTATCATCGAAATGTAAAGAGTTTTAAATAAAAATGGGATTAAATGCTATGTCAATATTTTCATACGATTAAACACACAATCAATTTAATTTTTTTGTAAATTTTTTCATTTTTATCTTCGAAGAAAATTCTGTTAAATAAATATATGTTTTAAATATAAGATGTGATTTTTTAAATGCTTTTCAAGATTTTTATTAAAGTTCTAAAATGCTGCCTCTGGGTTCAGATAATTTTCATTATCATCAATGTTTTTATAATGTCAGAGCATGAAGTTGTTTTGGGGTTGGGTTTTGGACTTAACAAAAATCCATAGGCGGAAAAAAACCGTTCGCGAAAAATAAAGATTTTATTATCTCTACGAACATCTTAAAAAGTCAGCTTTTAATAGCGCGTTGTCAACCCATTTACAAAAGCTCTGATTTTTATAAAAAGTTAATGACTATAGCGAATAAAACCAAGAAAAATGTCATTTTGAGCACGTGATTGTATGAAATGAAATAAATGCGAAATGTGATACTTTTGTGAACAATAAGTACCATATAAAGTTTTTTTGGATCGTTTGCAATACTAAAGTGACTCATTCACTGAAACGATTAAAATGAATTAAAATGTAATTTAACTTGCACGAGCACGTGGTGCTTGACCGATGGAGAAATTATATTCTGACATGATTCATTGAAAAATTCGTAGCAGATTTCATTTTAATCTTTTTTTTTTAACTTTTTCTTATAATAATCACCCCGAGGAAGTATAATAATCGTCAAAATATTCGGCCTCAAGGATTTGATGGATCACCCATTTTTAACCTCCTCAATTTAACCGAATTTTTATAAAATGTCTGTTCTGTAATGCCTATAATTATATAATGTCTGTTTTGTAATGTCTGTGTCTGTTCATATTAAAAAAGAATTCAAAAAAAAAATTGGGCTATACCTATGACATTTGGTATACGGTGCCAAATAAGCAGATATCTACAGAATTTGAGTAAAATTAGCTCTGATGATGTCTGCCTGTCTGACTGTTTGAATAAAATGTAACGCAATAATAAGAAAAGAAAGATAGCTACATAGATATTATCTGGTACTTAGATTTATCTAAAGGGTAGAGACTGGTCAAATATTTGGCTAAATCCAACTACACATGTAGCAGGAGGGTGTTTGGCCTTGACGGACGTGCAACAACCCCCCTTACAAAACAGTTCTTTGGTCGAAACGGATCTTAAAACAGAAACCCTACGGCTCATGGGCCTCGACTTTACAACCAAGCCACAGTGGCCCAACGAATGTCCGGGATAAATTGCCAAATCAGAAGCCAAGGACAATTCGATGTATTAAAAAAAGGTGCTAAATTAGCGCCAAAAGTCTGTATATCATAATTATACGCCAATATCTTGTAAAGCATTGTCTGGCACGGCACGTTTATTAAAGAACAAATGATAAGGTTTTGGCGAGATCATCCGCACTGGTTTATATTGGCGATAAATATTATGACCGAAGGTATTTTTTTATATTAAACATTTTAATTGCAGAGTATTAATATTGCTGCAGTCAAAACAACATTTTCAAAACATTTCTTTTTACAACTATGAAATTCTCCAATCCCCGAGGGCTACCTTGTAAAAGATGATGAGATGCTTCCAACATGGTAATTGAATCTCACCATTTGGGGAGATATGTTACCGTTAAAGTATATGATGCAGTTTTTTTTATAGAATACCTAGATATTCCATGAAATAACTGATCGTGACCGTTAAAGTGTGTAATATGTTATTCATTTGAAACTTTAACTAAGTATTCTATAAATTAACTAATGAGAGACAGTTAAAGTGTAAAATAAACAATTTATTTAAAATGAAATAACTAGGTATTCTATAAATAAACTAATGATATACAATTAAAAGGAAAAAGATGCAATTTATCTAATTTATGCAGCGAATAAGTGGTATTTATGGAAGCGTACCATAAAATCATTTGTTACAACAAGGATTACTAAAATGACACTTGGAATTACAAAGAACATTATTTCTAAAACAAAAACATTTTTTGTTGATACACTGGGTTTTACTCGAATTTTTAAATCCCTGACCAGTACCTAAACTTAGAGCTGTAGCAACCGACCGGAGCGATATTTCTACATCTGGTACTTCTTTGATTTTGATTAGTTTTTGTTAGCAGACACTGAACTGTGATCGGGAATATAATTGATTTATGCGACCGTTTCTTGTGCCCAATTGGGAAAATCCTTCTTCGGTTATTTTTATGACAGCTAAAATAGATTTGGCATCACCTTTTCCTCTGTCAACTTCAATCACTTAACACCTAACACCTCACCACACCTCCGTTTCTGGGGCTAAAATGGCCCCTTTGCGGTTTGTTATAGATGTGGGTGGATTTTTTTTTAAAAAAATCACACAATTGTTGTTACATTGTTTGGGATACGGACGATAAACCCCACAGATGCTTCAAAATGAGATTTATCCCACATTAATTTAATGGTATTAATTTAATCTCCCGATGGCCTGGAATAGTTCATAAATGCAGTAGGGGTGGAAGGTAAATGTATTTGTCGTGCGAGTTATATGATATTGATTATTTTACACTTTAACTGACTGTAGATCGTTATTCTATGAAATAACTACTTAAACCATGAAATACAAGAGAGTTTTACACTTTAACGGACACGATAAGTTATTTCATGGAATAACTAGGTATTCTATAAAATAACGGATTTCATACTTTAACGGTAACAGATATACTGATAGGGGAGGGGGCTTCTCCCATGATGGGCCATACTTCCTACGAGATGGGTTATGCCGACGCCAGTGAGGGCCCTTACGACTCAACCACAGTTTCCTTCTGTATTGCTGTTGAGACGGAACGATTATTCAACCCTAATGGTTTAAATCCGTGTGCCGAAGAGACTGATATTACTCATGAAATCCTCAGAAATTTCACGTATTTAGGAACTGCTTTTGAAGCTAAATCAGAGATTCGTAAAGCAATTTTGCTTTTAACTAAATCTGCCCTGTCGGTATTTCATTTTACGACTACCCTCTCAGAAAATAAAAAGAATGGGAAAACAAAATCATATAAATGTATGTTTGTCTTTGTGGGTGCTGAACTTTGTGATGCAAATCACTTAAATAAAAGTACTGTTTGTCCAATCTCTCCACATACGCAGCAAGTAAGAAGCATTTACTTAAATATTGATTTACGAATGTTCGTGATTCTTCCGCTCATGAAAAGACATTGTCTCAGAAGATTTACAGAAACGTGTGCACGTGAATTGAGCTCACATGCCAATGCTCCTTTTTATTTGAATTTTATTGAGTTTATATTAAGAAATGCTTTGTAGAATGCAGATTTTCTTATTTCGAATTTCCGGCTTTACAATTATCATTGCGATATTTAGGGTCTATAATAGCAAGTATAATGTAGTCTGATAATGATCAATAATGTAGTCTGATAATGATCAATAATGTAGTCTGATAATGGTCAATAATGTAGACTGATAATGATCAATCATGTAGTCTGATAATGATCAATCATGTAGTGTGATAATGATCAATAATGTAGTCTGAAAATGATCAATAATGTAGTCTGATAATGATCAATAATGTAGTCTTAAT
>JAOUZG010040955.1:3260693-3274988 GCA_026289955.1 Argiope argentata | reverse complement strand
AATGTAGTCTGATAATGATCAATAATGTAGTCTTAATGATCAATAATGTAGTCTGATAATAGCAAGTTTTTACAATGAATAAAGTCATATATCACCGATGAGGGGAATTTTAATCAAATTAGTGTTTAATTTGTTGAAATAATTGAATGTCATATGAGTTCAAAGTCTTAGACAATTAAACATTTCAGCACCAATTTATGCCCATTAAGAATGGCTTTTGGAATATAACAATTACTTCATTATTACAGATCTAAAAGCAAAAATCAGTTGTACTGAACCCCCATCAGCTCTCTTATATATTTTGACAATCTAGGATCTTCTATTCTAAAGGGACTTTTTTTACGGTCCCCTTGTTTATTGGTGATTTTACGATTACCCCATGAAAGCAAGTGTTATGAGTTTGCATGTTAATTTTCAGAATTCGGATAAGATCTTCACGTTCCGTTATACGTAAGGTGCTAAGATTTCTCCAAGATGGTTTATTGACGTTTTTCTGAAGACTACGATAGAGTTTTCGTACGATGAGTGCGAATATAACAAGATGTCGTCACGAAAAAAATGTCAGACAGTTTACTATATGCCTAAATAATGACCAATGTTACCAAGAAAAGTTGACAGATATTACACTTTGTTTCTTTCTTTGCCTTTAGACATTATAAATTTTGATTTCACGAAGTTTCTGAAGCATTGAGCTAATTTTATACACTTGAACAATTTCTGGAATTATTTGCAATTACGAGGTTGACTGAAACACCGCCCAAACTAAGAAACGATATCACATACTTGACTGCTTTGGGAATCTATTTGCATTTTGAAATGAGGAATCAATTTAAATTGTCATAAAAGAAGACTAATCTTGAGAAGATTGGTTAGGTTAAGATATCTTAAATTACTCACGGATAGAGAATAATTGAAATACTTTTCCATTCATTTAATGGGTTCCATTGGAAATTTCAGTATATTTTTTGTTAGTCCAATGCTTTTAAGTATAGTTATACAGTGGCATCACTTTAAAACTCATAGTTGAAAGAAAACTTTGGGAAATATAAAAATATTCAAGAATTATAGACACAACCAGAAAAAAGAACCATTTATTTCTTATACTGAATATGTATTATTAAAATAGTTTGAGGAATAGAGCAAATTAAAATGTAATGAAAGGAATCATTGATTTTTGAATGGAAAAGAATCCTGACTGAACTATTTAAACTATCAGTACATTAAAAATTAACTTTCATTTTTCATCAAACAACCACCGGAATCAATGAAATATTCCACTTAATTTTTTGAACTGTATAAAGAAAATATTGTTTACAATACTTAGATATATGATGCTTCTAAGATCAAAAATATATTCATTTCTGAATGAGATTCTCAGTTACTAATTATTAAACATAGATATTTACTTTCTATATCTATTAGTTATTTTACTTCACCCAGTTTGCAAATATAATATTTTTGGGTATTTGAAATTTAATATTTAGGAACGATTTTTCACACGTTTTTTGAATTTCAAGAAGTTTGATAATCTGCATTTTGGATTTCTAATGAAAATATGGAATGGCATCGTTTTCGTTACTTAACTATCAATTAGTTGATGAATTTTTGTTCAGTTTTCCTTCTATATGGGAAGAGGTATTTAGGCGATATTATTGATAAAAATAGATCACAAATTTGTTTTAAAATTAGAAATAAGCATCGAGAAAAGTATAAAGGAAGAAAATGACAAGAAACTAAGCTAAAAAATCGCTTTTATTATAATACATTTAATTTACAGAAATACGGTTACTTTGTCAAAACATAAAATCATAGGTATTGAAAAAGATCTTTAGGGAAATATAAGTTACAACTTAATAAAGGGGGAAATTTAATTTTCAATAAAATTTTTTAAAAAATAATAAGTATAACTAAGATTTCATTATATTTAAATAGTACATCTATTATCGTCCAATACTTTAGTGATTTCTTTTATCAACAATTTTTTAAAAAATCAAATCATTTCATTATGTTTTCTTGAGATTATTTTAAACAAATGAAGTTTGTTATTTAATACAACAAAATAATTCTCCAACGGAATTTTAATTTCCAAGCGAATGTCAATTTGATCATAACCTTTAAATTCTCTGATTAGTTGGTGTAGTAGTGCAATCTATACGCCAACTCGTTTCGAAACAAATATTATTTAACCTCTCCGGTATGCGTGGTTTAAAGAAAGTATAATAATTGTAAAAATAAAAAAAACCCCTCTAGATTTGGAAGAATCTCAATGTTTTAGATCTTTCAGATTTGATAAACACCTATTTAATATATGTCTCTCTGTGACAAAGATAACTAAGAAACGCTTTGAGTTAGACAAATGAAATTTGCACCAACTCAGTTGATTTTTATCAAACTTTGATCCAAATCCAGTCAGAGTACGACTGTTTTTCCACTAAAAAAAAAAAAACTAATACAAAAACTTCACAATGAAGAGAACTACATAGATAAGTTCGGTATACAGTTATAACATCTACTGTAAAATTTGAACTGAAACCAACAACGAGTTGACTTTCTGTCGCTTTGTACTTTCATTAATACATAAATGATATTATTAAAATAACGCAATGATTTAAATGATGCAAATTAGGTATTGGATATTGTGACTGTAAATGCCGTTTTGTGTCATATCTTCGTTTCAGTCGATTGAGAAAAATGTATCTAAAATACAAATTCAATTTTTGTATAATCGGATACCATGTGTAAGGTACGAGATTATATGAAGTAATTTATGTTGCTCAGCTGGCAACAGCTATAGAGTTAGGTTTGTAAAAGAATAAAGTTCCGTTCTGATAGTTTTCATTCTAATTTAATATTGACAAACCCAAACATTTTGGTGCCAAAATCCGGGACGTGATGTAAAGACAAGATCATGTGAATTGCGGGTTAATGACCAAAATTTAACCTGCCAATTGTCTCTGGTCATCTCCCTCGAGGTTGATCAGGATGGAGAGGATGAAAGGCACGATGACATGTATTAATCTATAAATAACTCACGAATCATAGCATTATATATTCAGTAAAAATGTTAAATTAGTGCCAAAAATTATTTTTTAACTTTTGTACACCAATATCATCTAAGTCATTCTCTGGAATGGTAAGCTGGTTTGAGAGTATGCGAGAAAGGTTTGGTGAGATCATTCTCGCTGATTTAATTCTGTGTTTTTAATCTCACAAAAGTAATGAAAATCAATTTAAAAGAAAATTAATTTAATTAATGTTAATATGATGAAATTCAGTAAGTCTTTCTTAAGAAGTAACTTTTTTCTTTGAGTAGTGACCTCATAAGTGAGTCGTTTATGTTCTTAAAAATTAAGAAAACATATACAACCTAATTGAAAATAAATAACCTTTATGTTTTTCAAAATCACTACTAAATTAGGAAATAAAGTAATTTTGATCTCCTTTAATCATTTTAGGATCCTCTTTGTAGTATGTTATGTATAAGACAAACCATTTCTCGAGAATTGATTTATTTAGAGAAGCACAAGTAAATGAATTAAGAAATACTGATAGGCATACGGGGGAGTTTTATGGTGCAGCGACGTTACAATACAATTAAACCGAGCAGGCAACTAACATTTCCTGGGTTCCCTGTGTCAATGCCCATTAAAGTTTATCACTCGAAAGAGCAGCTATTTCTACAACTAATCTCGTTTTCCGTCCAGACATTAATCTGAAAAGGTTTTGTGCTGTGGATCCAACCTAATCTCCCCTCTCATTCGATTAGCTTCGCAAACACTTACACAAAAGGAGGTTGTTTTTCCCTCGTATTGGTTGTTTTTTTTTTATTTGCCATGTTGTAGGTTTGTTATTATTTGTGAATTAAGCGATAGAATCACTTTTCTCTTAATTATTGCTTCCCTTTTTTCGAATTAATATTGGTAGCGATGCCATTTTGTTACTATAAATAGACTTTAATTAAAACTTGGGAAGCTATGAGACTGAGATATTAAATTATAAACTAGAACCTGTAGTTCTGCATCTAAGAAAACACCAATTGTATGACAGTGTTTAAATAATCTTTAGGAACGGTCCCTTTAATGTTTTCTTACGTATTTTAATATGGGTGTTATGCCAGATAAAGCCTTTCATGGCCTGAGCGTACAGTTTTTGGAAAAGTTTGACATTTAGCGTGAAATAACATATCTACTGAGTCCATCGTGTCATCTTTGGTGAGATTTTTGGTGATGAATACCTGACTTGCTGTTGATAGAATCCAAAAAACTGAATTTCTGTATATCTCAACTGAATTAAAGCAAAAATGTTCGGCACTTACGTATTAGACCATCGATCTTTGTCGCCAAATTTGAAGGTGTCGCCAATGTGTTGCTAACCCGACAATAATATAAAAAAAAACACACACACGCCTTTATTTGAATAATTGTTCAAACTTAACTGCGTTCCTCCATTTTGTTGGTTTCGCTGGCGTCTATTTTTTATTGCCTACTTTGAATCCATCGCCAGTGAGTTACTAAACCTTTGGCATCGACAGTCTAATACGTAAGTACCAAATTTTTCCCAGAACTACAAGTATAACCACGAAATCTCATACTAAATTTGATATAATTAATTCATTGCGTTTTTGAGTTTTCGTGTTAGCGTGTTTTGAACTTACAGACTGACAGACCCTAATTGTTTTTGGCTCAAAACTTGAAAGATGTCCATATTATAGATGTTAATACTGTGTTTTAGTGTTATCTATCTAGATCTTTTTTTTTTTTGCAGCTATCGTCTTCAATTATAAAAGAGCAGCCAGATAAACATCTTTCAAATGAAAGGATTTTGTTTAAGATTGGATGTAAATCGAAACATTTGGTATTAAGACTATATACCAAATTTCATCTGTCCATATCGAAGCGTTTATGAGTTATTTTTGTCACAGACATACGGGCATATTCCCAAAATGTGTTTCTCGAACTCGGACAACTGTGAAACCTTAAAGATTCATAAAAAGTTGAGGTTGAAATTGTTTTGTGATTATCATACTTTCTCTCTATTACGTATACAGGAATATTTTATAACTTTAGAAGTAATAAAATATTCTATTAACATAATATCAGATATAATATAATGTAATATTGCTATTTTTACAACTTTTATTTATTTTATTTTTTTCCCGCCAAATTCTATGCTTTCTTAAAAGTGTAGTCCCGTCATTGGTGCTACTTTATATTTCACGATTAAAGAAAGAATTTGTTTAAATTCAATGTTAACTTTTTATAATATTGATTTTTTGGGTGTCTAAAAACTTTTTACCATATTATGAAGAATTCTCAAAAGAACAAGTGATTTTTAATAACTATTAAATGCACACTTTACAGCAGATGTTTGAGTGTCTTTACTCAAACTACTTCATAAATGTTCAGTTTCTCCAGTTATTTTAAGTGCTTGAATTTTCGAATGTCATTTTCAAGGTATTTCTGATTAAACCGACCTACAAATTTTCAAATGTAAGATGACACCATGTTTGCCATCTAACATTTGAAGAATTCCTGTTCAAAGGGCGTTGGTCGCTCTTAATAAATAAATTTAGTATATAACGGTTGCATTTCATAATATTATACCATCAAAAGAAACCGATTAACTTAATGGAAATGGAAAAAATTATATCTAGCCGTTTTAAACATATTTTCACTACAATAAAAATGAAGAGATTCTATCAGAATAAATGAGTTGTCCATTCTAAAATAGGTCTTGAATTCAAAATATTGAGCAATATTGTTATAACTTCATTAAATGCTATAATTGACAACATTTTAAAGGAATGATTTTTAATTAATCCGTAATTCTAGACGGAAGTCAAAATGATTCTAAGTGGTATTACTGGTATTTTTAAAGGAGCGATGCTCAATTAATCTGTAACTGCAGGTGGGAATTAAAATGACTCTCCGTCAATCATTGGCTTTGATTGTAAGCTGGTGTTTTGTTATTGAATATAAATATATAATTTCAACCTTCAAGTTGTTTTTTCAGCAGTAGATCTAATTCTAAGTATCAATACATACATATAACCGAGTTATACTTTTTCAAAGTTTTTGTTTTTATTTATGGTGTCATTGACTCTCTGTCTCCGAAACTGCTTTTAATTTTTTTAATTAATTCAAAAATAGTAAAGAAATATTCCTCAAATAATATTTTAAATTATTGTATTCTTCATTTTTGTTTGTTAAATTCTAACATTTATTGACATTAGTGTCATTCGGTAAAATCTAAAAGCATTAAATATTTATTGAAAAATTGTTTAGGTATTTTTACATCTTTCCAGCATTTAATATTATAATATTTATCATTTTTAATATCATTATTTTTTTATGTTTTTTTTTGTAATTACAGCATGATTTCTAAAATGTATCGTATTTCCGAAATAAAATTCTACAAAAGAAAAAAAAATCAGAGGAGCCATTTTGACTCCATGTCTCTGAATTGCGTTAGGAAATTCATCTCTCTAGTCACTGGTTGATCTAAAATAATCAAAATAACGTTTATACGCATTTGTTCATACTTAGAATTTGGCCAATATACTACTGAAAGAACAACTTGAAGGAACTAGTGATAAAATTGCATTGCAAAACAAAATCCCAGCTGGTAATCAGAGCTAATAAACAACATGAAGGCATTTTTACTCTCGTCTCCAGCTACAGATTAAATGAGTCTCACTTTTTTAAGAATACATTTCATAAAGTTACATTGTATTGAACGAAAATTATCAGATACCGAATTATTCCAACTATAACACTCACGGTGCCATTCTTTGGAAGAGTATAATTTTATTTATTAAGATGATGATTAATTAGTTAAGTTAGTTGGTTAACTGATTAGAAGTATGCAGAAGATAAAATTCTGCGCTGATATTTCGTAATAATAAAAGTAATATCTATCCGAAGAGTGTATAGCTTTGTGAAGAAATTTATGACTGATATTTTTGAGATGTTGCTAAAATTAAGTTTTCCAAAATTAAATAGTAGAAATATAAAATAAGAAAAAAGCCACATGTTTTTATACTAAGAAAATAGGTGGGGGGGGAGAAATCATTTCCGAAATGGAGTTTCCAATTAATGGAAAGCAAGATAACCTTCTACTTTGCTTCTCAAACATAAACACCGCATCCACTCGCATGTTTAAGGAGTCATCGTGCAAGTATAACGAGGCCTTGTTCAATATTGATTCCATCATTAAGATCTTTGCCTGCGGCAGAATGGTAAAAAGAAAAAAAAAGAAGCGAGTAAACATTCCTTTAGTCGATGCACAGCTAGACAAACTGTTTTTGTCGTCTTCGAATCGGTCTTCTGCTAAGTAGGTCGTTCTGTAATTTACCTCCCTTTCTCTCTGCTTCCTCTACCAAGCCCATACAATCCCTAGAGAATCCGGAGCAATTCCACTTTAACGTTTAGTGTTCCGGAACATTCTTCTGGAGTAACACGGGGCGTTTTGTTTTAGACCCACCCATTTCTTGTTACTTACTTTAGGGTTAAATTTAAAAGATATTAGATGTACATTATGAATCAATTATGGATCCCCCTTACATTTAATATTGTAATTTGTCATTACTGGTATCCAGGTTTGGAGTATGAATACTCATAATTTCAATTACAAACGAAAAAGAGTGGGGTCATTTAAGCCCCCGAAAGTCAATCATATGTTCTCTATTTTATTCGCCATATATTTCATGTCGCATAACATAACATTACATGTATTTTATTTCACATACATTAACATTACACGTATTTTTGCATACATTAACAGCACATATATTTCATTTTACATACATTAACAGCATATATATTTCATTTTACATACATTAACATTACATATATTTCGCTGAACGTACATTAACATTACATATATTTAATTTCACATAAATTATAATTACACTTATTTCATTTCACATACTCTAACATTAAATATATTTCATTTTTACATACATTAATATTACATACATTTTGTTTCACATATATTAACATTACATATATTTATATTTACAAATATTCATATGCAAATATAATTGTTAAAAAAAAGATAATTGAATTGATTTTCCATAAGTTATTTGTACCAAGATAATCCAGGACAGAAATTTTGACAATATGTTATACAACACTGCATGTTAACCCATAATCTTTCCCATCCAATTTTAAAATAATAAGACACATTTTTGACTTAATTTACATCCAAATAGTTGAACAAATATTCCTTATTATATTGCTTTTCTAATAAAACAACTATCTTAAATATTTGATTTTTTTTTGAAATTTTTAACAAAAAAGTTTAAGTGATAGTTATTTTTTATAATTTTTTTCCATAATATTTTTTTCATCGATGGCATTCGTATTAAATCATTTTGAAAAAAAAATAAAGAATTTGCTTTGTATAAAAGCCTTCAAAATGCTTTTTTTATCTTTATTTTATAAATATTTTATATTTTGTCTTAGAGAAATTGTTAAAATAATCTATAACACTATAGCGCAAAAAAGGAATAGATCTGATATCATATTGCCAATTAAACAATAAGAACTATTTTATTCTATGTATTTTACTGCAATTACTTTCTCCTTGAAAAATCATGAAACTATTATAAGTAAAACTTGTGCATTGCTATACTTTTTTCTTATCAAAATGTACATTTCATTTATTTGAATTTCTATTTCATTTAATTTTATCGAAACAAATTTAATGAAATTGATTGAATTATTTCTTGCTTTCGTTGTTATGAAGATTATTTGTTTTGCACCTAGATTTGAAATGAAAAAAGATGGGAAATTTATTCAAGTGTTTTAATATGGTAAACTGTATTTATTGATGTATTATCTGTATGAATATGTATGAAATGAATTACATGAATATGAGTAATAACCGCTTAGGATTTTCAGCAACGCAGAAATGTTTATTTAAAGCGATAAAATTGGAAAAGTAATTATTTACTCTATCGCATGTGTTCAATAAGAAAGGTTTTCTGATTTTTTTATTAAAAGTTATTGGGATTGTAATATTTGAATTTATTAAATTTGAAAAATATTGCTGCAGTAAAATTGTTTCCATACTTTTTAAAACTCTAAATACATTTTTAAGGGATATCAATTTTATCGTATTTTAATGTAATTTCTCATATATGCAACATGATTAAAAGTAAATTTTTAAATCAATATAAAGAAACTTGAGTCTATTTATTAGAGAATAATCAGAAACAATAAGATCATTATTCTTTTCTCTACTATTGTTTTATTTATATTTACTTGAAATTTATTTCTAATGGGACATTTTCTTCTATAATTTGTGTGTAAAAAATCTATCTGCATTTATTTCAAATTAAAAATGATTTCAGTCTACCAGTCACAAAAATTAAACGTATCAAAGATTTCAAAATGTTACTTTACTATAGGACATATCTTTTATTTTTTCGCATTTTTTAAAACAAATTTAACTAATTTGCATTGACGTGAAGTTTCGAAAATATTTTCCCCTTCAAGAAATATCTGTTGATTATTTTCTAACCTTATAAAATGATTATTTTTTTAAATTTTGAATTAAGAATTAAATTCTTTTCAAACATTATAAATAGAACTAGATCCTTATATTACCCCTATAAAGTATTTCTTAAAACGAAACTAAAAAGTCTATTGTCTTTAAATATTTAATTTTTTAACTTTTGTTATAGGAATGTATTCATACACAAATGATAAATTCAAAATAAAATAATTTTTTTTCTGCCATATATAATTTTATCAAATAATAGAAAAGCATACATATATACCCTGTGTGGTGTATGCTTTCATTCCAAAAACTGCTTTCAAATAATTCCTTGTTCCACTCAGTTCACCGTATTCTTAATAAAATAGAAACGCTTGAGTCTGCATTTTGAATTCCAAACTGAATTTATGAGTACATAATCATCTTTCGATTTTGTATACATATTTATTTGATCTTTTTTATCGTTTTTGAAGTTTGAAATTTATCATTAAAAAAAGATTTTTCTACTATACGAGTTATTATATTTTTCATTTACAGTGAAAATACAAATAATTTTAAATGTTCATAGAGTTAATTATTTATCAATTAATTATCATAATTTCCCTCATTTAATTTGTTAATTTAAGCAATGTGATAAAATTTTGATTTTCAGTAGTGGCGCCATCTTGTAATGTAACAAGCAAAATTCGATTTTAGCTTCGTTAAAAAAATTCATTATAAACTATAAACTTAAAATAAAAAGTATTAATTAATCATAAGATTAATTTTCAACATTATTGTACACTAATAGAAGTCATTTTTTTTATTAAAGTTACTTTTTTTTTGCATTGATACTAGAAGTTGTTAGCATGCTATCTGGTATCTATATCTATTTCTGTCTCTCTATTGATTTAAAAGTAGATAGAAGTTAAAATATTTTCATAATAATGATCTTTTTAAAATAAAAGCTTTGATATAAAGCTCTATAATGAAGTTTGTCAAATATCCATACTATATTTTTTCCTTTATTTTTACAACATATTAACAAATAAAATACTTTTCAGCTTTAAGATAAGATTTGAATGCTTTTTCATTATTAGTCTGTTTTAAACGCAAGCAAAACATGATGATAAATTCTTATTAATTTTGATTTGATCAAAAATTCTAAAATACCTAGAAATTTAAATTTACGTTATTTGCATAATTTTCTTTTCACATTATAAAAAAATACATCGATAACCATTACCTACTTCCGGTTCCAATACTTTGTTAAATCTCATGTAGATACTTCGAGTTTAACATAAATTTGTTCTGAAATATATTTTATCGAAATTCCCCACAATTCATAACGTTGTAGCTATAACGTAATTATTCAATATTGTAAGGAAAATTATAATAGAACATCAAATGCAGCTAGATTCTTTCAAAGAAACCAGGATAATTATATTCGTCTAATAGGTGGTTTAAAATCATTATTAAAGAAAAAAAAAATATTTATGAAATAAATGTCTGCAGAAAAAAAAATGTAGATAAATTTTGTCAACATTTTGAGACAAGAGTATATATCAAATTTAAGATACGTTCAATGCGAATTTTTATAATATGCCAGAAAACATAAAGTTATTTCTTTTGAAATTGAATTAATTTCTGAGATTTTTTTTTGTAGTTTTTCATCTGATTTTACAAGAATTAGTAAAAACTAATTTATAACAAAAAATATCGTGTATCCAATAACAAAACATTAAGTAATTATTATTTGAAAATATTTAAAATTAAGTTTTAGAGACAATATATTCAACATATTTATTTTAAAATTTTAAAATTGTAGATTTAGGTCCGTAAGTTGAAAAGTTGTTCACTTCTCCTTTGCTTAGAAAAAGATATTAAAATTTTAAACTGAAGATCTTAAGCTTTGTGTTTTATTTTCTCAGAAATAATATAAGTAATTATTATTACAAAAGGAAATTTAAATGGATGATGATTATTATCTATTTATTTTTTTTCGCAAAAATAATTTGAAATTGGTTTTTACAAAAGAATATTCTGATGTGACAAAACTTTTTTACTTATGTTTACTTTTTTCCCAACAACTTATTTTCCTTTACTTTAGCGGTGTGATTCCTTTGTAATAATGCTTATACCCTCCAAGAATGGCGCGTCATAGAATACAATAATTAAGTGCCAAGCTTTTTTATTGATTTTTCCACCAACATCAAAACATGACAGGTAGAACAATAACCTTAGAGAACTTCTCGTAAATACTCTTGACACGTTTCTTTTTTCCCGTGCAGTTTTCAATAACGAAGCTTGACACGTGATAAGAACACAGTTTATGTCTGAGGCGTGTTTTGTTTTATTTTCAGATATAAGGTAACAGAATTAGTGATGTCAGCAATCGTGTTGTTTACGCTCGGGCGTAATGAAACTTAATAATGCCTTGTCAGTTATGTAAACAGTTTTGAGTGTCATATTAAGTCAAAGTACGATTTGTTTCTTGATTAGATTATCGTCTGCATAAAAATAAATATTTATGTATCTTATATCGACTTCTGTCCTTTATATTTTTGATAATTTGTGGAAATATTAAAGGGAACTAAAAGTGTATTTTATTATATAAAAAAGAAACAAACTAATTTTGAATTTTTTAAGCAAAATTTTAAATTCATATGTATTTAGCACAATAACTGCTAATTTTCATTACGAACTAGATTTTACCCGCGACATCATAAGAATAGAAATTTGGTTGTGTATGTGTGAGAACTGGCGATCTGATCACAATGTAAAATGTCATCAAACTGTATCATTATGGAGCTTTTGAAAATAGTTTTTGCGCCAAAAAAATAGTTTGTCACCAAATTTTAGCAAAATGGCCGAATGTGGCAATAGCGTTTCTAATCGTAAGGTTTTGATGAACGCTGCAGCAAATTAACGAATATAGGTAAAAAATTAGTAAATACAGAAAAATGGAATGCATAAAAAATGTCATTCAAAAATAATGAAAGTAGGCTCAAGGAATATTTACAGCAGACGAAAATCAAGGGAAATGACCAAGAAAGATCAAATTATAGCAAAATAAAAAAAAATGATGGCAATATAAACCCAAAGAGCTATCAAACAAATTGCCAACCTCGTAAAACACCAAATGATTGCATATCATAAATTAGCCCACTCAACTAACCTAAAACCAATTAATTTGCAGTGTATACCTAAAGTAAAACAAAATGGTAAATCATTATACAAAGTCATTTTGCTGATTAGTCTGGTCAATAATGCACTGTGCTTGCGTGCATTTTTAACATCAATTGAGGCAACGCAAATACTGTGTGGATTTTCTACTCCAGTTGAAGTAATGCAATACATATTAGAAATTTTCATTTTCTTTATTATGTTTTATTTTGATTCAAAAGTACTTTAGAAGGAATCCGAAGGATCTTTGAATTAACATTGTTTAGTTTTAAATGCATCAAACACTAAAAAAATAAACAGAATAATTCGAAATAATCGCTCGAAAACTTGTTGAGCCTAATTTCATTAGAGTAAAGAAAACGAACTAACTCTTATTGATTTGGCGATGGGGAAATGAAGAGTTTTGGCGGGAAAGTTAGTTTTTAATTAATAGAAAATTAACCATTTAATTAACCGGAATAAATAGTATCCTATGATATTTCCTAGATTATAATCTATCTCTATGTTAAATTTCATCCAACTTCATTCAGCTACTCTGACTTGATTGACTGAAACCATCCATCCATCTAAACTTTCAAATTTATAATAGTTATATATATATATATATATATATATATATAAAGTTAAAATTTATGCTTAGAAAAGAAGAAAAACATATTGAAATGATATTGAATAAAGTAATGTAGATAATTGGAATAATTCTTTAAAATGAATTTGAGGAATTAATTTTATAGCTTAAATAAAAGCTGCAATTTTCCAAAACGTAATTACGCATAAAACGCATTTTATTCCCAACTGGAGTCGAAGTGGTTATTCTAATAACACCCATCACAAAAACACTTCAAATAGCAATAGGCAAAATTCTATGGAAATTATTTAGAAATTTGGTATTTCCAAAACAATCTTTGTCCTCATATTTAATAAAGTTCAATAAAATTCACATAAAATTGAATGCGGAAAAATAAGAAAGAAAGAGAAATGGATTTGGAATTACGTTTTGTAATTTGCAACGAAAGTAGTATTTGAAAATAATGATGTACAATTATAGAAATTTCGGTTTCAATATTTCTTTACGTGAATTAAAAAATAAATTAATAATGCTTAAACTTAGAAAAGTTGTTTAAGTATAGTGAAAAACAAATCGCATTGACACAATCGGAATCTATAATACAGTAAATTAAATTATTTCAGTCAAATCCTTTTTTTCCTTAAATAAAATTTTGGAACAATTGAAATTGACCCGACTTACAAATATTTATTATTTCACTTAACAAATTTAATTCTGAGCGATATATGAGATAATGTATATCCCTATAAGCATTTGCTAAAAAAGAAAATTTTCCTTCTATTGTGTCTCAACTTTTATTGTTAAAAAAAAACTTTTGTAAATTAAATAAATAAAGTAAAATTTTTATCCCTATATATATATATAGGGACAGGTCCCCTGCTGATACAGCAGCAGATTTAAGCCGTAAAGAGCGTCTCTTATTTTTGAAGCAGCGCCATCTAGGGCCAAGAGTACGACTTAACTACACACTCATCACATTTGCTTGCACAACCCCTTTTTACAGGGGGACACAGTCACACATCCCACAGATAGCACACAGAAGAACAACCATGCCCGAACCA
>JAOUZG010040955.1:3237168-3247539 GCA_026289955.1 Argiope argentata | reverse complement strand
GGTCGGAGAGCCTAACTATGATTTACAATGATTGTATACTGACAAATTACAATGATTGTAGACTTTAAAATTACAAGAATGTTGTACTGTCAAGTTACAAGAATTTGATACTGTCAAATTACAATGATTATAGACTATCATTTTTTAATGATAATATACTATTAAATTATAAGAATTGTATACTTCCAAATTGCATTGATTCCCTACTGTCAAATTACAATGATTGTAGACTGCTAAATTACAATGATCGTAAACCGTCAAATTACAACGATTGTTAACCGTCAAAATACAATGATTGTAAACCGTCAAATTATAACGATTGTTAACCGTCAAAATACAATGATTGTAAACCGTCAAATTATGATGATTATATACTGTCACGTACAAAATTATAGATTGTCATTTTTACATTGATTGTATACTGTCAAATTTGAAGAATTGTATACTGTCAAATAACAATGATTATAGATTGTTATTTTTGCATTGATTGTATACTGTCAAATCACAAGAACTGTATACTTTCAAATTTCAATGATTGTATATTATCAAAATACAATTGATTGTAAACCGTCAAATTACAATGATTTTATGCTGTCAAATTACAATGATTGTATACTGCAACATACAAAATTACATAACTGGCTTTATTTTCATTGCAATACACCTTATTGTGCTGCCACTTAAAGTGGCACTCTCTCTCGCTGACTGTAATGACATTCGAGAGTGTGTTGTCTCTTTTGCCTCACTACACCAACTCATCGTACTTATAGAAAAATAGAATAGAATGTACTACGTTTGAAACTATATTTAAATTTCACATTTCGATATCATTCATTTGATTCACAAAAATATAGTCTTGTGCTTAGAATCAAGGAATAAATATTTAAGAACAGTCCAATGAAACTGACATTTCTAATATGTGTGTGCACTTTTTTAGCAATTTTCATCTATTAAGTAATTTAAGAAGAAAAAAATTATGAATTAAGACTAATCTAAATTCATAAAAAATATCTATTAATTACACGAAAAATATGAATTTCAAAATCACAAAAATAGAAGTAATCTAAAAAAAATATTAGATTTCTAAGGTTTATTTTTATTATATATAATAAATCATCATTGTATGATAGTAATTTAGTAAATGATGAAACATTATCCGTTTGGAACTTAATTTTCCTTAAAATAATATTTTTTATAGATAATAAAAAAATAAACTCTAATGTAAAAGATTTTTTTGCAATAATTCATAACTATTTATTTGTATTTGGTCTTGTAATCTCTTTTGGTCTGTGCTTAGTTTCTTCCAGTTTTAAAATTTAATATTAATTGAATATGGAACATAATTCTTATCGCCGTATTGTTTGATGATGAAAAAATTTTCTGTAATAAAATAAATATTTTGCTCAAAAATCTGGGACAAAATCTTATTCAGTTTCGGAAAAAAATTAGCGATAATTTTTTTAAAGAAATAATGGTTCTTAGTTATATAGAGGTAAAAGTTTATCCTCTAATGGGATTATCTGATAAAGAAAAAAATATTTTTACTGCAATATTGCAAACCTATTCAACACCCGTGCAAAAAACTATTTTTAGCTAGCCGAATACACAATTAATAGGATTAAATGATTTAATTAACGGACAAAATTATCTAGAATGTTAACGAAAAAAGTTTATAAGAAATTACTTAAAAAACGTTTACAGTATGTATAATTTTTTTATTTATTTGGCTTTTTTTCATACTTTTTATCACAATTTGGCATATATAAATCAAAACTGGTGCAGTTTTTCACGTTTAATGTTTACAATACAGTTTTTTTTCTGTTATTTAAATATAATGACTAAAAATAAATTTTGAATTTCTTATGAGGTTAAACATTCTTTTAATCAAAACATGCATTTTTACTCCCTGTTTAAAATATAAACAAAAAAGTATGACTTTCATTTTTCTTAATTATATTTAAAGAAATTTGTTATAATTATATTTATTTTTAATCGTTAAATTGTACTTATTGAAATATATAAAAAAAAATTAATCTCTGCAGATGCATTTTAGACATCGAATAAATTTAAAAATTACTTCTTTAATAATTTTTAAAAATTAAAATATTCCCTAGAAAATGCTAAATAATGATTGAATCATTATACTTTATACTACTATATAAGCTAAGAATAAACAGATTTGAATATTTGAAAAAAAATATTTATTAAGAAAAAGAAACGTATATAAAAAATTGAGCATTTTAAAAGATTCAACTGTTAAGCGTAATGTCAATTGCAATAAATTTATTTAAATTCATAATTAATTAATTCAAGGTTGCAAATTTTAAGTAAAAAATGTTAGAGTAAAAATAACCTAAATTAATAATGAGAGAATTCTTTATAAATCATTAAAATATTTATTTTCAACAAATAATTCGAAATAATAATCTTACACATTTTAACATGTAGAATTCTTCATTTGTTCGAATAAATTTAAGAATATTGTTTTTTATCAAAAGTTATCAAAGTATATCAATTACATAATTACGATGCTTTCTTTATTTAATTATTTTAGTAATCGATTTGGTGACAGGTTTAATTAATCATAATTAGAAACACTGAGAGATATAGAAAATTTTTACAAGTTTGTAAAGAAATATTCGTCATAAAAAATTTAAGCAATTAAAATGTATTTTTCAAATATATTAACTTTAACTTAAATAGTAAAATTATACTATTTGAAAATATTATTTCCTATCTGTTTGAAAGCGAAAAGACCAAAATAAATAAATAAATAAAATAAAAAAATGTTGTTTAAAAATCCAAAGAAAACCGATATATTTGAAAAAAGTTAATTACTTAAATTATTAAAGAAATACGTAAAATAATCATTTTTTTGTGAATCATTGAAAAATATTTTATTTATACATCTATAATCTTCATTATTATTAAACAATAGAATTATTTGAATTTCAATTAAATTTTGATTTTTTATTTAGATTTCGAATTGTAAGAAAAACACAACAGGAAACAAAGCGAATTCCAAGGAAATGTCACAAAGAATGGAATATCTTTCGTTTTATCGATAATACAATTAATAATAAATCCCGATATTATTTCATCTTATTAATGTTTTAATCTCATTTCATGTGTTAAATATTTAATATATAATACAGTTCTTCATCAAGAATACCAATACACAATTTTAATACTTTGGAGAAAAGTATAAGTTAATCCAATTTAATTAAATTTTGATTCTAAGCTCATGGCGCCATCTAGAAGCGAATTTAAAATTAATTAATTCCAAGGTCCTGTAATATACTTGTTTATAAATTTAAATTCGTATTAATAATTTCAAAGTCTTAAGTGATAGAAGTAATTAAGCTAAAATATTTCTTTTTTAAGGTATAATAATCAAGAATGTGATTTCAAAAATTATTTTGAATAAATTTAATATTTTTCATTTTCAGGCTTCTACCTATGGCTGATTGTAGGGTGCAGCTTAGGAGGTGTTCTGCTCCTCACCATCATGATAGCCTTGCTCATGTACATCCGGAGACGCATTCGCCTATCTAAGAAAGGCACCGACCTCCTAGACTCCAGCTACATACCAGGCTCGGAATTCTGTCCTCAACAAATGTAAGTACAATGACCTAGTTTTAAAGAGCTTAAAAATTGGAAATAATAATTTCAAAAATTACATTTGGTTTCTGGATATATTAAATTTATAATGAGGCTTCATCAATTTAAATGGCATTAATTTTATAATAAAGTTGTTGGTGACGTGCGTGAATGGTTATATTCAACACCGAACTCTCAACGTTAAGGTTTGTAGGCGAGTAACACAGCCACTAGAAAAAATTAATTGCTGTGCACGAAGGATGTTATCTGGCTTATGAGGATTTCACCACATAATCTCCCACCAGTGAATCGGTGGAGAGACGAACGATACTAGAGAGCGTGTAAGTTATTGGTGCAGATGAAGCTTTTAAAATCTAAAGATATGAGATCAGCATTTAAAACTGTTCCCTGGTACATTAAAATTTTTGTATTTAGATAGCGTATATGATTATTATCTTATGCACTTAGTTGTTAGTTACCTCGTTAGTGTTGTTGTTGGTGATGTGCGTGAAGGGTTATATTCAGCACCGAACTCACCTTCAGCACCGAATGTTAGGGTTTGTAGGTGAGTAACATAGCCACTAGACAAAAACAATTACTTTTGTGAACGAAGGATATTATCTGGCTTATGAAACTTTCATCACGTACTCTCCCATCAGTGAATTGGTGAAGAGACGAACTATACTAGAGAGTGTGTGAGTTGTTGGTGCTGATGATGGTGATGTTAATTGTTGTATTTAATGTGCCTTGTGACTTTTTCTGCCGATAGAGGGCGTCACAAAAGCTGTACAGAGGTTGCTTACTCAAACTCATTGGTCACTGATGAATGGATATGTTGAGGACCGAATTTGCAACGTCAGGATTTGAAGCAGAATAATTTAGCCACTAGACAAAAGTAATTACGTTTATTTACGGAGGATTTTATTTGACTTATAAAGCTTTCACCACAGTGAAATCTCTTATAAAAAGTTAATCTTTAAAACGACGTAATTTTAAACAATTAAGCCTGTCACTAAAAGAAGAATTTTAAGACTAATTTTTCATTATTTAATTTTTTTTTACTTTCATCATCGTTGGGATATCATGCAAAATCTTTGAAAAAAAAAAAAACAGAGGTTGAAATTAAAGTTGATTCAAATGCATTTTGTTTTCATATAAGTTTTAATCCAATTGACATTGCATTGCCTTTCAGCTACGTGTAATTTTCAAATCTAAGCATTTCAAGCCTTTAAAATGGTCATCTTTCAAGCTTTTTAAATCTAAAGCTTTGAGATCAGCATTTTAAACCGCTTCCTGGTACATTAACATTTTTGTATTTAGATAGTTTATATTTTAGCTTTATATCAGTGCTAAAGAATTATAATTTTGTATTATTATCATTAACTTTATATCATTTCAAGCCTTTGAAATGGACTTCTGTCTCGCCTTTTAAATCTAAAGCTATGAGATCAGCATTTCAAACCGTTACCTGGTACATTAAAATTTTTTGTATTTAGATAGTTTATATGATTATTATCCTAAATTGTATTAAAATTTTTGTTTTTGGATAGTTTATATGATTATTATCATATCGAGTTAGTTGTCACTTATCACATTGTTACTACGCTATCCGTTGATTATTGGAATTCGGATTCATCAACCCAAATTCTGGTATTAATTATATCTTATAATCATTATTCTAGCAAACTTATTCCTATGTTATCTATAAATTCATTATATTTGAACAATCCGAAATATTATTAATATAAGTTAAAATTTAGATTAAGTAATATAGATGTAGCATCGATTCAAAATAAAAGAATTAAACTTTATATCAGTGCTAAACATTACCCCTTTAGTTGGTACGTTTAATAACTATTTTAATCTCCAAGATGAATATCTCTTAAATTCAAAGACTTTCATGTTAATACTGAGCAATTTTCTAAACCTAGAAATTCAACGCGGAACAACAATATCATGGAACTC
This sequence comes from Argiope argentata, assembly GCA_026289955.1. Taxonomy (NCBI): domain Eukaryota; kingdom Metazoa; phylum Arthropoda; class Arachnida; order Araneae; family Araneidae; genus Argiope; species Argiope argentata. The sequence goes on along the minus strand of JAOUZG010040955.1, from coordinate 3,241,974 downwards.
ATCATTAAAGGTTACAGAAGTTCTTTCTGAAAACAAAATTTCTAAGCCCTGCCTTCATTACTCAAATTTTCCATTGTATAAAGAACCGTTTCCTCTGTTCTCATATCTTCTGCAGCATCATTATACCAAACTGAAAACACTCCTAATTCATTATCTTTCGAAACCTTAAAAGAATATCATTCGTCCGAAAACCGAAATCAGTGTAGCGTCAAATTCTTTTCGACTTCTGGAAAATTCGAGTCGAGAGATTTTTGTGGCGTCAGGAAAGTACTCAAAATAGGAAACAATAATCCTCATCGTGCAATTTCGAAAGTCAGTGGCGCGAAAACACCTCATTTCGGAAACCAAACCGAAAATTCCCTCTCCCCTCCCTCGGGGCTCAAACCAAGGAGGAACTTTTAAATCTGGAAGGGTCGTTCTCCTATTCATTTTGTTGATTTCGATTTGAATCCAATATCCGTAACCAGGGATAACTGAATGAGATTTGGGAGATTTAAATCTTCGATTTTTAAGCTTGCTCTCTTGCAGATAGAAAAATAAAGATTATTTATATCTACATTTTGGTTAGAAAGGAATATTTTGATAAATGACTGACCAGGAAGTCATGATTTTAAAGAATTTATTTCGTTTGGATTATGCAAAATTTTATAACATCTGTTGTACAAAACTGTAAACAAGGAAATAATTAAAATTAAACTTCTGACGTTAAATAAATATGAATGCTTTATTATCGTTTGATATTTTTATAAAATGCTCTTTAGTTTGCAAGCGAAATTCATTTTTATAAGTATAGGATTTTAATAGAATAAACAATTTATCGTTAACTTCTGGTAAAGCATAATTTAAACAAATTCATTAGAGCCTGAATTTTGTTTATCGTCATTTTTTACTTAATTTCTTTGTTATTATCAACTTGACATCGGTTTTGAGATTTTTCGCACCGTAAAATTAACTTTTTAACATTCTATTTTCGCTCAATAAAAACTCGAATAATACTTTTGTCATTAGTTACTTGATAAGAAGTTTAAAAAGTGCAGTTTTAATTTAATTCATATAAAAAATAAATTTTATATTTTATCATTGCATCCTTTTAAATTTTTATTCAATCCAGCAGCTAATTTCTAGTTTCTAGGAATAATACTTTCAAAAATTTTTGATTAAGTATTTCTGTATTTTGCTTCTTAATTGCTTGTTCTACAAACTATTTTAAATTATCTTGGTATCAATTTGAAATAAATAATAAATAATAAACACCAATTTGAGATAAATGTTCCATAAATTCGAGATATTTTTTTGCAGAAATCAAACATATATATTTTTAAATATAAATGCAGAAAGTCGAATCCTTCAGCATTGTAATCTTATGTGTACCAGTTAATATTTTATTTTTTTTTTTAATTTATGTAATTCATTCACTAAAAACTTATCTTATCCATCATAAAACTCAGATGATTCATCATAAATTCAATGGTTTTTGGTGCATGAATGCAGAAAATCAGCTAAAAATATTATGAACTAGCCGCCTTTGGCGACCAGTCGGTTCGCCAATATTAATGCCGATTAAAGGGTTAAATAATTTTTTATATAACTTGGTCTCATAATAAGTTTTTTCATCAAAATATTTTTAAATTTCAAATTTCGATAGTCATACAATTCACTTATACTATTCTGTAGGTCTTAAGCAGCCTAATCTTTGAACACCGCATCTCTCTCTGATTTTCTATCAGTGCACGTAAAATTCAGTTTTAAATTAAATTGAAAATGATGAAACTTCAATTAATATAAAGACCTCTTTACTCAACGTAAGCATGTCTTTAAATAAAACTACGAACTGAAAGCAGAATAGTCCGACATTGAAGTTTTATGTTCAATACAGAAATTGAAACATTATAAATTTTTTTTATAATTTATAAGATCTCAAGGAATTATTCAGCAAATATTTAACAGGTTAATGTCAACCGTCAGTTTTTAATTTTATTTTTAGATGTATATAAATGCTCTCAATAATATTTTTTTAGGTTTATAAATATATTTAAAAAAATTATGGTTTACATTCCTTTGGTCTTATAGATTCATATTTGCAAAATATTCTTAATATTTCAACTTCTAAATAAATAAATAAGCATTTCTATCTTCTTTAAATCTGGCTGATTTATTCAGTTCTGAATATTGCAAGTTTAGAACAATCATTATTATCATAATCTATACCAATCATTCTAGAGTAACTCTGATTGGCTTCTTCGATATCTTGATGAAGTTATCTAAAATCGCCAGTTTATATCGAATAGTTATGTTCAAATTTTCATAGATCGATCAGCTTTGATAATTGATTTAGTTGATTGGAATGCCACTTTTTTATTTAAGGACTTATTGTCTCAAGAATATTTTGTTAAATATGATTCACAGAACAGATGATGTATGTAAAATTACATTTTTATATGTTTAATTTGGAATGATAGTTAATTTATTTTTTCTCGTGAGAGAACATGATATTGTTTTGGTAGAAAGTTTTGATGTCTTCGAAATATGCGGGTAAAAATAGTTTCATATGCTTTCGCAAATTTTGCATTGTTAATTATTACGCATGCTTGTTTTAAAGAAGATGCGTTTTCAAATAGCTGACCTGCTTTTACCAGTATAGCTTTAATATTGCGTTAATTTATTGAAAGAAGATGCGTTTTTATTTCACATGATTCATTAAAATGCGGAGATAAATTACAATCACAAAAGGCTAATTCTTTGATTTGCACAAAATATCTTCTTCACCTAAGTAAAAGTAACAATTCAAAACATGTCTTATTGTTTTAAAAAAATTTAAAAAAAAGAATGCACAAATATTTTACTACTACTGATTATCAATTGCTTTTTGTTCGTCGTTTCTTTGAAATGACGTCATTTTCAAAGTTCGTTTAAGATTTCTTGCTTTTAAATAAATAATCTCGCTCTCAGAAGATTATCATTTGGTGCTTTTCTAAAATTTCTTTTTCAGTTTTAACTGTCGCACTTTTGTAATATATTTCTACTTTGTATTTTGTTTACTTTAATTCTTTAATGGAATTGTTAATTTTGATATTGCAAACGATCAAGAAAAATTTTCTCTTGCATTTACGGTTTAAAAAATATCACATTTCCTATTTGTTTCATTTACTATAATCACATGATGAAAATTGTATTTTTCTGTTTTATTTTTGGTAGTAATTAAATTTTTTAAAAATAAGAACTTCTGAAATTGTGATGGCAAGATTTTATTAAAAGCTGATTTTTTTTTTAGATCTTCGAGAAGATAAAATTTTATTTTATTTTTGCGAAATAAATTGTTGAAAAAAACCCGATTAAATTACATGCTAAAAAATTCATTAAAAATAGAGTTTTAATTCGTAGATTAAAACATTAGTATCATTGAAAAACTAGTTTTTGAGCTTTAACGTGATGCAAAAATCAATTTTGTGCTGTAATATTTTCAGAAGTTACAGCGAAAAAACGTTAAAATTTGGCTTATTTTTAATTAATTAAAATTTTAACTAAAAATTTTAAAAAAGGGCTCCGAGGTGCATATTCCCGGCATCCAAGGTATACATATACCAAATTTGGTAGCTTTAGGTCGAACGGTCTGGCCTGTACAGCGCCAACACACACACACACACATCGTGCTTTATTATAAGTAAAGATTAATCATTGCGTATACACATAAATAAGCGTGTGTGTATTTATGCGCTGATTCAAATTTCAATTTTATTTTTATTTTATGCTCAATAAATTGTTGAAACATACAGTTAAAATATTTTTTTATTTATGAAAAATAGATAATTTATAGGTGAAAACATTGGTATCATTGAAAAGTGTTTTTTTTTTTTTGAATTTTAAGATGTAAAAATCAGTTTTTTGTTGTAATGTTTTCAGAAGTTATCACAGAAATACGCCAAAATTTCAACTACGAACATCCAGTCTAAACAACTAGTATTTAATATTTTACATTTATTATATGTAATATTTTTTATATTTGATGCGTATTGATAATTAGAAACATTACAAGAATACGACTAATGAAAATCAAATTTCAATCATAAAAATTAGATGAAATTCTGTATAACTCCTATGAAAAATTTGAGACTTAACAATTCCAACGTTAATATTTTAGGAGCAACTGTTATATACTTATATTTAGTCCGATAAAAAATTATATGCATATTTAAAATTAAACTTTTTTTTCCTGATTTAAATTAAATTATAATTTTTAAAAAAATTCGTATTATTTCTTTTAAACATTTTTTAAGTATTTTACTTAATCCAAAAAGTAGATGATTATATCAGATACCTTCACATACTTGATGGAATAATATTGTAATATTTTAAAATAATTTTTACTTCAAAAAGCAATAATTATTCTTTTGTTAGTAAATCAGTTTTCTTACAACTGAGAATGTTGCGGATCGAATAAATATGATGATAGAGCTCAAATATTTTTTTGAATATTTGTATTATATTTAAATTTTCAATTTTGATTTGCATTTAAATGCAATTTTCTGATTTATCAAAAACTAATTAAATTTACGTATTTAATTTAATATATTTATTTCTTTAGATTGATAAAGTTTCCAATAAGAAAAAAATGACGATTTCTTTTATAATCATCCACTCTTTCTGTAACTACTTTTACTAGCTTTATTTAAATTTTTAGTTTAAAAGACTTGAATTCGGAAATGCTAGAACAATTCTACAGCATATATTAAGAAATTTTAACCATGTTCTAAAAAAATACGGTTTATATATGTATATATATATATATATATATATATATATATATAT
>JAOUZG010040955.1:3213999-3237068 GCA_026289955.1 Argiope argentata | reverse complement strand
TATATATATATATATATATATATATATATATATATATATATATAATAAACACCATAAGAAGTTATAAATTATGAAATTTCCTTAAACATTGTTATTTATTTAAATTGTTCCAAAATATTACAGCTGTTCATTTTTCCTGAAACTCAGTGATTGGCTTAGATTTATGTAATTTGGCACACATATAGTTCGTAAATGTACCTCTCAATTTATTTTTTTTCCTGAAATTTTAACTAGTTTTAATTAATTAAAAGTATTTTTAACTCCATTAGGGTATTTTAAAATTTGATTCCAATAGAATTATTTATGTAGGTAATAAAAAGAGTTGGTAATATCCTATTAAAATGTCAGGTTTTAATTATCCCAATTTGGTGCTTAAAATATTTTGATGATAGAATCATGAATGCAAATTATCACATAGTTGTTTATTTATAACTAAGCACTATCATCATTGTCATTAAATCAACCAGTCGTCAAAGACAGCTAATGTACAGTAAAATGCGAAATTTCAATTGCATTTATATAAATATTTTATTGTCAAATATCTACAATTATAATTATTGATTAAATTTATTGATATTATTCACATTTCTTTAATTTTTTCATCTGTATTTCATCTTCTTTTAATAAAACAATGGACAATTTAAAAATCATTTTATCCAAATTTAAAAAAAATAACTTTATTTCATAATTTTTTTATTTAAAAAAATTATGAATCCAAATATAGAAATAAATCCAATTCTATTTTTTTCTATTAACAAATAATTACATTTCTTAATTCCACATAATGTCGTTAGAATTTAAAGAAGCTCTTAATAAAATCAACGTCACGTTCTCAGAGAAAAAGTACTATAATTTTTTATGAGCTATAATCTCACAGGAAAGTAACCATTTTCTCTTTCATTTAAGAGAAATTCAGACGATAAAAAAATATCCCGGAAATGAGCAGACATTTATTACCATTTTTTTCTCGTTCTCCAAACATTTAAAGCAAATATTATACTTCTGGGGGTGATTGAACAAAATTAAAATCGTTTGCAGAGCACTTCAATTCCAAAAAGCACCTAGAAATGATCATGATATTATTTTTTCCTTCTTACCTTATTGGATATCCTAAAAGCATTGCTAGGACTTGAAGCAAGATGCAATAGAGGGTTCGAATAATTAATCTAAGAGTTAACTGTAAATACCAGTTGAGATTTATCTTTTGCTATTTAAATACGCGAAAAAATTTGGTGATTTTTATTTAAATTTGATTTTTTTATTTGACTGAGTGGAAGAAGGCTAATAGAAAATATGAAGGTCAAATTTGTAAAGGCAGAGAAATCTTTTATTTATTTCACAAGCAATGAAGTATTTTTTTATTTAATTCGAAATTCATTCGGAAAAAAATATAAATTACAAAAAAAAATGCGGTCGAAGGACACGATACGAACCCGCGTCCCTAGGGTCTGTAGCCGAGTAACATAACGACAATACTAAAAGTATACTTCAGTATCTTAGAAGTTATCTGATTTATGAAGCTAGTGCCACAGTACTCCCCCACCAATGAGTCGACGGAGAGAGGAACGATTTTAAAGCTTCAAGAATTGTGGCAAGCGTGTGAGTGCGTTGATGCATTGACGGCTTTGTTTTTCATGCTATGTCAAGTGAATCTGACGGCTTGTTTGCTTGCTGGTATATGGCGCAACGATAGTTGCATGCTGTTGCGTTTTTAAGGTCATCACTGTGGTGATTGAAGGTCATGTTACGAACCTACTACTCTAGGACCTGTAGCCGAGTAATATAACTACAATACTAGACGTATAATTCAGTATTGTAGATTTTATCTGGTTTATGAAGCTAGCTCCACAGTACTCCCGCCAGTGAGTCGGTGGAGGGACGAACACTTTAAAAGCGCCGAGCGTTATGGCAAGCGTGTGAGTGCGTTGATGCACCAAGTGAGTTTGACGGCTTTGTTTTGCATTCTAGGTCAAGTGAATCTGACGACTTGTTTGCTTGCTGATAGATGGCGCTACTATAGTTGCATAAGGTTGCGTTTTCAGGGTCAACAATGTGAGGTTTGAAGTTCACGTTATGAACCCGCGACTCTAGGACCTGTAGCCGAATAAAATAACCACAATACTAAAAGTATACTTCGGTATTGTAGATGTTATCTGGCTTTTGAAGTTAGCGGCACATGTTCATGGAAAATAATTTGAATGATGATTAACTATATTCATGATTTATATAAAAAAACATTCGTATTGTGTATTTTAAAGAAAGATACTTAATCCGGTTCCAAATCACTTTAAAGAAAGATTCTTAACACAATTCAAAATACAGGGTTGGTTTAAAAAAATGGAAAACCTGTAAATAAAAGAAGTGATTTATTTTTAATACAGTATGAGAGAACCTTTGGCAGATGAAAAAGCTGGAATTCTCCATAAAATGAACGTAAACAGGTTTTGTATAATTGTAAATGCAGTGCTGTACCATTCCGCATGCTGAAAATTTTTATATTTCTAGGAGAAACGCAGGAGTAGAATAAGGAGATAAAACTCTTTCTTCCAAAACATACCAAAGGAGTTACATGATGTTTAGGTCCGGTGATTCGGCTGGCCACGAAAGGTGTGGAAATCATTTCTCTAATCTCGAAACCAAGATACGATATTTCAAGTATGGTGAATAGGAGAATTATAATTTTGATAATTGCAATATCCGAATAGAACAATGTAGAATGCAGTCTGGAAATAAATTTTGCTGACAGTTTATCTGGAGCTGGTGCTGGTGAGACCGCTACGCCTGCTGCTTCGCTTACTTGCATGGAGGGTTTTTTTCTAAACACAAGGCTACGAATAACGTCATTTGGATGGTCTCGCCGGTGCACTCATAGTATCAGAGTAAGCGCCCTGGTGCCCCCCCCCCCCGTTCGGGGCAGAGGTAGACGAGATCCAACTGCTCTTGCCCGTCTCCTTAGCGGGCCATCTATTATCAATGACTTGTCGGAGGTGCTCAACAGCTATAACTCTGCACGAAATGTTCTTCTTAACAGCCTCTCCTGACCACATTTTATCTTGTCCGGGGCTTACCAGGCAGGACCTGGTTCATGATCCCTTTTGAGTACCGACATTCTCGGGATGAATGAATTCATGGAACTGATCTATCTCTGTTGGTCATGGGATGAGAAACAACAAACACAAATATTTTTATTTTACGGCCATATGCAATAATATATTTTCAAACATTATTTACCACTAGACATCGTGTTGATAGGAGATAAATACTGGAAATGATGCTAATGAATTACAAGTTTATTGCTGAATCAATACTTTTAAAAAATGTGCTATACTTGATGATTGGAATAAATATACCCAAATGAAAAAACAACAACATAAGGTTCAACAAAAGTGACGCTTTTTCTTTTTAAAAACTCATTCTACTTTCTATCTTATTACAAAGGTAAGCCTTTCTTGCTCTTTGTATTAATATGACAACGTAAAAAGGTTTTAAAAAACAATACTTCCTGATAAGATTCACCTGTATAAGAGTAAGACATTTTGTAAAATGTTTCATTCCATGAAATAAAAATTAAATATAAATAAATTGTATGTCATTTAAAATTTTATTCCTTTTTTTCTTCTACAGTTCTTATCTTTCCACATTTTTTGCTGAAAATATATAAAATGTATATAATTCTAGTCAGTTTTGAAGTCGAACAAAATTTTTTCGGATTTGTACCTCAAGCCTTTTTTTTGTAGCCTGTATAGAATTTTTGTTTACAGATTAATTTCTATTTTTAAAAAAATGATAAAGATATGATTGCAATAACCGACGAAAACGATAAAAAAACAATTGGAATTTTTATTAGAAACATCATATAGTATTGTATCTTCACCATTCAACCAGCAGATAAAATTTCCAGAATTAAAAGGCTTACGTAAAAGAAAAGTTAAATTTTTTTTATTACTTTACAAAGAGTAATAATTTTGTATAGAGATTATAAAATAAATAGTAATAGAAAACAAATGATGCGGAGAGACATCTTATCTTCTTAGATGATTTGCACAGTCTAGTAGAGAATTCTACTTGACAAAATACACGAAAAGGCTTTTAAAGTTTCCAAATAAAATCAATTTTAAATTCTTGGACTTACTTACATTTTGTTCTTTGGCGTCAAATCCTAGGCCTGCTTTTCAATTACCCCGTACCTGATTCGTGAAACTTCGTTTGATATGGCAAATATTGACATCGAAACATAATAACTAAACAGCACACAATTAATTTCTTATCTTTATTTAATGTATGAATCTGTTTAATATATCCTTATTATTACGCTGTCTTAATTTTATATTTCAAAAATCCTGCTAATTCTTTATTATCTGTTACTAATAAATCCATTCAGGATAGGCACCTTGAAAGAAAACTTTCACATCATTGCCCTTTTAATAACTCTCCCTTCCCCAAATATTCTTCTGAAGGCCCGCGGCGTCCTGGTCTTGATCCCAGGATCGTAAGGTTTTAAATTCGAGAAACGATTCCACTTAAGAATCCTTGTGTTAGGGGGGTCGGTTGCACGTTAAATCCATCAGTTCCAACCGTCCTATCGCTGTGTGGTGTGATATGGTATTGAGAAGGTGGTAATCTGGTGTCATCCTCTTCATCTGACCATGGTTCAAAATTTTGAGGTCCGTCCTGAAATATCCCTAGATTTGCTTTACAATAGGACATAGTTATAAATAAAATAAACACATTTTTCAGAAATTTGTTTTAGTTCTAAAACTGATTTTTAAAAAGATGTTAGTAAGTTTTTAAGTTTTTAAAAGATAAAAATACGTTTTTCATATTTCATATTATTACGGCCATATTATTTCTATTTAATCTTTGAATTCTCTAACCCTTTCTTAGGGATGTATTCAAACCTTTTTTTGCTTCAATCTTGGCGCAGTATGGTTAGTATATGCAAAAATAATGCAATCGGCTGGCCCATATAGACGTTCAGTCATAATTTTCTTTTTATGTGAATTAAATCTAGAATTTAAATCCATGATTCAAAATACCTATAATTCATTGGAATATAATATTTGAAAACAATCAAAAATTCAATATTGGTAAATGTGATAAGATTAAAATTGTATAGATAAGGAAGAAAGAGTGATTAAATCTAAAAAAAAAAATTAACTGGAGTAGCAAAACATGGCGTTAGAAGCTTTCTTATTCATGAGAATATGTACTTCGAGTCTAGGTAGTTTCTTATATTGATAGTGTAATGTATTATTATCTTTATTTAAATATTCTAAACCCGAATTTATAGTTATCAAATACTAAACGAAAATTTGAAGACAATCACAAAGTTCACCATTAATTGGCTAAAAACTGCTGCCAAATTTATAGAAAAAGGAAATTTAATATTTACAGAAATTTTAATACATATATATATATCTACAAATATTGTGGAAACGCCAAGCTGAAAACAGAGACTTCCACGTGTGATGGTATAAGGATAAATTAAATACACAACTCCCAATTTTTATGTGCTACATTTCGGAGGCCTCATCTCGTGGTATGGAATAGATCTCGTCATTTTACATGGAAAGATCAGTAGCAATGAGTATGTCTCTCTTTTGGTTGATCAACTGCATTCTGTTGTTGTTTCTCATCCCCTGACCAGAAGATCCACATCAGGTTCAGGAACTCATTCACCTTGAGAAAGTCCAGTACCAGAAGATGAACATGAACCAGGTCCTGCCTGGTAAGATCCAGACAAGATAAAATGTGGCCAGGAGAGGCCTGTGCTGAAGAACATTTAGTGCAGAGTTCGAACTGTTTAGCACCTTCAACAAAAGTAATTAATAATAGATGGCCACTGAAGAAACGGTTAAGAGCAGTTTGATCTCGTCCACTACTGCCCCGAACCTGGCATCCACCAGGGCGCTTACTCTTACACCATGGGTGCACCGGCGAGACCAACGGCATTTTGTTGTTGATGATGATGATTCTCATCCCCTGACTAGCAAAGTTAACTGAAAATAAACAGAATCGTTTAAAATAATCGGACGAAAACATATTAAACCTAACCTTATTAGTGTGCTGAAAAAATTGAATTTGTTAATTATTTGGTGGTGGGGAAATGAAGAGTTTTGAAGAGAAAGTGAGTTTTTAATTTGATTAATAAAAGGTTAATGAATTTATCTTTGAAAAAATTGTATTAACATCAAATGTCATTCATTGTAAGTTAAAAAAAATTACTTGAACTTGATTGGATGAATAAAAAGTATTTTATTAAAAATTGAAAATTTGAACTAATAGTAGGAATTGAATTATACAGCAGGTTTTATTTTGTAAATATCTTAAGAAAGTATATATCCAGAATTACGTACCAAGTTCCTTCGAATTACATTTCAAAACTCAATTTCATTGTATTTACAGTGCAGGATACGAATGGTTTTTCATTTTGATAAAATTACATTTCATTCAAGAGATTGAATGCAGCTAAATCCATTTTCTTTCTTGAATTCAAAATTGATGTTTCGAATCATATTATTTTCGAAATGATGCGCATTTTTATTCTAAAGCGGGATAGCTTTAAGATGGAACAAATTTGATTACCTGTATACTGGTAAGCCCATTATTGATTGAAGTAGATCAATGCTATGATTTCATAAATGCATTTGTATAGAAACTGTTTAAAAAAATTGTAGAATATGGAAGAATGGGTTTTTGAATCGTATAAAAATGATTTAATAAATCGCTGTAATTAACTGTTATTTAGGTATTTTATCATTTTCGTCTTTCATTAGGACGAAAGATACTGTTAAATTTTTTGCTAAATGTAAAATACAGTTGATAAATGAAATCGTTTAGTTTTGCTTTAAAAAAATAATCCAAAATAAATGTTGTAACAGAAATTTTGAAAATTAATTTCGTTCCGAGATTATTTTAATTATTTTAATTTTCATATTGGAACGAGCTGGCGAGCGCCACGGAAGCACGCCAAATTTGGTGCCGTTTGACCAGGAGCTTTGCGCCAACCTGGTTGATTTGGTGAAAGAATAGTCTGGTAGCCGCTGGACTTTTCGCGAAGTCCGCGAGCTTTTGGGCACGCGCTTGCTCGGCCGTATAAGGGACATGTTAGTTAGTGAGTCTGTTAGTCAGGACCAGAAATTAGTTAGAGAGTCTCCAATCGTAAGAGAAGCGCCTCGCTGGATTAGCGGATTACTTTTCTCGTTTGTTATTAGTGAGCTGTGTTTATGTTTGCCGTTAACATTGTATTATTGAGCTCGCTGTGATTTACTGTTTGCTGTGCTATACGATAGCTGTTTTGAAGTCTGTTTTTATTGTGCTTAAGGCTTGCATTTACGCTGTAAGTGACTGTTGACTGCTGGATTGTGTTTATCTAAATTTTGTCTTTATCAAGCCACCCGTAAAAAGCTGTAAATAAATTTGTTTGTGCTGTCCTCAAGTAAAGACATTCAATACGGATCTCTCTACACTAAAAACGTAACAATATAATAATTTTACTTATTCTATATAAGCTGTAATAGTTGTGATTTTTTATATTTTTTATGGAGAATCATTAAGTAACAACTAACGATAACAACCCAAATAAATTAAAAGGTTTTTTTTGTAAACATTGTCATTAAGCTTTTGTTTAATTTCCCCCTTCCTTTTCTTCCTAATTTTATAGAAAATTAATGCGAAATTCCAAATATTAAACCGTTCAGCATATTTAATGAAAAAGTTAAATCAATTTAGTATGTATATCTAAAAAAAATCTAACTTAGCTGCCCAGGAGTCTAGATACTACTCGAACGTTTCCGTCCTCGTCGTCGATTCAATGAGATAAACCGCGTATCTATCATTATATATATATCAATTCCTAATTACATATCAAAGTTTAAAACTATGTAGATACTACCAAAGTCTTCAATTTCCTAAACATAGGGTATGTTAAAGTGACCATGAACCTTTAAAATGATTTTTTTTGTAATTTTTATCTTCGCAATTTGAAATTTTACAAGCATTAAGAGTAATACTATAGAATCTCAAAATTAAAAAATATATAATAACACAATTTTTTTAAAAAAAATCTGTAGTTTTGAGTTATTAAATTGGTTAATTTTGATATTTCGTTCTCAAATTTCAAGTTTAATCTCAACTTTTGTTTCAAAGGTGTTAGAATAATTATTAATAAAAATTGGAGGGCTTTTGAACAAATTTGGAGCGCCTGGAACATTTTTCATTTACATTATTAATTGTTATAAAATATTATATTAACTCCTCTAACTAATAAATAAATTAACATAATCAACAATTTTTTTGTGTCATCTCCTATTGTATTACTCTTAATGCCTGTAAAGATTCAAATTCCTAAGGTGAAAATTACAAAAAATCACTTTAAAGGTCCTTGGTCCTTAACATGAAATTTATTACTTGTAATTCTTAATAATAAATGGAAATTTCTTTTGATATGCTTCAATTTAAATATTCTTGTATATTTCAGTCTTTATTTTAATTATTGGTTTTACTTTAAAAATTACAGATTGCATATAGTAATTTAAATATCAAGCTCGGACAATGTTTTGGTTACTAAATTTGTCTTGTTACATAACATATATTATTGTCAATATATTCAGTAAAAGAATATAATACCAGTTTTGTAATAAATAATTAACGGAATTCAAAATTATTTATAAAGAAACTGATCAGGATTGCAAAGCTTTTGAATTCTTTATTTAACATTTTACAAAAATAAACTCTTCAATAAAATATTCATAATTCAAATTTTTAATGACTCATCGGAAATGTGGCTTCTAGAAACAGTAAAAACTATATTGATTGCAGAGTGATCACTTCCTTCTTTTTGGCTCTAATTTCTCATAGATACATTCCTAGAAAAATATTAAATAATTAAATTTTTACCGAAGTCCGAGATTACATCTGCAATTTTCAGTAACGCAACATTTGAATTGCTGGTTCAAAATCTAATTAGATAATGCTTATTAAATTATTCCAAAGTATGTAATAAAATATAATTAATCAAATTTCGTAGAATTAAAAGTATAAATATTGATAAATATTCCTCGGCAAATATTCTGATTCATATCTTTGTAAAATCCTAGATTACGATTTTACCTAACTTCCTAATTAGAGCACATATCCTTTTAGGTATATTTATTGTTATTTTAATATATTATCTTTTAATAATATGAGGAAAGTATGAGGTATTGTAGTGTTTTTAAAAGCTTTTTGTTATGATAATTACTTAATACTGTCACATGATTTAAGATTGAAAGTTAAAATTTGAGTCAGACTCATCATTACTTGCGAGGGATTAAAGAATAACGCACGCGTAATAAAAAAAAATTATAATTACAGTCATTATATTTATTCTTAGAAATTTTCAGATATTTTACTTTACATGATAAAAGTTATTTTAAGATGTATTTAAGAGTGGATATAAGAAGAAAATTTGTCTAAATATGCATTAACATATATAAAATTCATTCAGTTTTTGATTCAATGATTCCCAATTTCTAATCACAACAATGATTAACATTAATATGAATTGATAACATTGATGTGAAATAAATTTAATTTTTTTATCATCGTTTAAAAAAGGTACTTAAAATGTCGCCTTTAAATTCCATTGAAAATTAATTCACCTGTGCTTACAAAGGTTGTTGTTTTTAATAAAGTGCTAATAAACTCTAAAAAAGGCAAATATTGTTATTTATTTAAATACCGATTCCTTTAAAAAATTTTAATTAAAAATTATTCTATCATACATTTATATAAAATTTTAATTTTTTCTCACTATTATTGGATTTGTTGTTTCTCTCATTTCTTTTTCCTGTATGAAAAACATTGATGAATATATTTGAAAAAAAAACTGTAAATTTATAAAGCTTGAATTATCAATAAAACAGTTATATTCAAGAAATGTATTGATTTTAAAAATTAAACTAACAGCGTGATGCTTCAGATGTGTTGATTGGTTTAGTTTTTTAATTGAAAAAATTCACCTTGTGCGCTTGATTGCATTTTTAAATAAGTTGTGTTATTCCATTTATTTCATATTTGTTAATATTAATCAAACGTTCCAAAACAAACAATGCTTCCGAAATATATTATTTATTATGCTTCATAAATATGGTTTTATTACTAATATCTGATTGTAATGAAGTTCAATTTTTTAAAAGTTTTTTTTTTACAAAAGTTTATAATCTAAGCATAATTATTTCATTTTGTAATTTGGAAATCATCTGAAGAATTTGGAAATCAAAACAAACGGTTTTGGATAATATAACATTTTATAACAACGGTGGAAATCAACAAAAACGGTTTTCAATTTATTTATAATGAATAAAAAATAATTTTAAAATTTTTTAATGGAACGGATTTATTTTTCCAATTAATTTGGAATTTAAAATTCTAAACTAATTGCCATGACCATGCATTGTAATTTCACGTAAATAATAAACCTTTTTACGACAAGTATGTTGTTGTTACTAAAGGCACTTGCCAATTACAAGCCACGCTGCAGATTTTTAAACCGGAAATATACGTCTATTATTTTACAAATAGCGCCATCTAAGGCCAAGAGTATGACTTAGCTACACACACGCCACGACCTTATTTAGGGGGCGGACTTCATTCATGCAAATTCATTCATACATCTCAGATCGTAATTTAGACCTGGAACAGAGAGCGATCACCTCTGACCTAATATCCCCAGTGGTATTACTCTCGACATGGAGGACTTTGCGACCACGAACAGATTAAACGAGCGCCAGCCTCCACACACACGGGGAATCATTTGGTCGGTGAGTTTCGAACTCGCAACCTGAGGAGTGCGAGCCCAACGCTTTACCAACCAAACTATCCCGGCCTGCGAAAAGAATATTGAAGTGATACACGTCTCTTCAAATTTCCACGCCACAGCGACGATGCTCCAAAATCGTAAAACATTTTTTAATGCATCTCATATTTTAATTCCGCATCTCCAATTTAGAATAATTCGTATACCAATTATAAAAAGTTTAGTATTGATTAAAAAAACGTTTACTCTATAAGAAATAGCTAAATTAAAATCAGATTTCACTAAACATAGGAAATAGGAAATGCAGAAATATATTGCAGAATATGACATTCAAATGTGTCACGCATATTAAAATTATCACGCGTAAAATTTAGCTTGCAAACAATAATCCTGAAAAAATATAAAATGTACTGATAAGCATTACATGGTGGTTATTGGAAAAATTATACATTAAAATGTATAGTAAATCTATAAAAATTGTTTATAATCTTCAGAAGATGGCCAAATATACAGAAATTAGTTACATTACAAGTCGCGAAGGTGTGTTAGTGATTCGAGTGGAGTTACAGAATAAATACATTGATTTAAATGGATTGAAATAAATATCTACTAAACTGAAATATTTACGAAGAATCTGCAATGATTTAAGGGAATATAAATTTATAAAAGTTAACGTATTTGCTTGAAAAGGTGTAAAACCCCGTTGGTGACACGGGCTAAATATGTCTAGGAAGCAGCAGACGACCCTCTATCGCTTCTTAAGTGGAAACATTAGAACTCTTATCTTCCAACAGGGTCGGAAGCTCTTTTCCGAATGTCACTGGTGCATGACTGAACAAATTTTAAAGGGCCCTAATTTGTTTTTGAACTTTCTCGAGATTTTTGGTTTTATGGGGGCTACACCATCTGGGATAAGAAACAACAATAACACCAACGACAATGTCTAATGAATTAATTATATTATTAGAGAAAGAATATAAGTAAAAATTGTCAAAATTAAATAAAATCCATTATTGCATCTTCTCCAGCAATAAAGATCGTCTATAAAAAAATCATAGTTGCCCATTCTGTCAAGGTAAAAATACTGTCATTGCTCTTTGCTACTAAGGGTTTAAACAATATTCTGCTTATGGGAATTATTTTTTATCCATATAAGAAATGAATATTTCACAAGAAAATATGCATAAAATGATATCTTGCCTTTCCAGAAGTCTGAACATTGCCATCAATACATTGTTCAACCTGTGAAGAAGAAATAGTTGAGAAACAATTGAAATTTCAGCACTATATCTAATCAATTTAAAACAAGAATTGCATACTGGCATACAAACTTTAAGAAAAAGTGATAACAATTGGCAACTTTTCATCATATTATCATTCATAATTGGGGGTATTCTTATGAATTTCAGGGGGAAAAAATCAGAAAAAAATTGCAAAGGACACTTACTTTTATAAACATGAATGTAATTTGTAACCTAAGTAATAAAAGGGAATCTGGAAAAAGTGAATGATTTTTAAAGATATCAAATCGGGGTTGTAACATTTTTAGTTGTCATTCAGATCTTTAATGAATTCAATCTAAATATCCCAGTTAAGTAAAATAATTTATTATTACTTTCACGATAAATATACCATTGTTACGGTTCCGTAGATTTATATAATTTAATTTTTATCGAATACAGGGTTTCAAAAACAATTTAGGAATAGATTTGAATGGGATAACAAATTTTCAACAATGTTAAAATATGAATTGCCAAGCGAGAAACTTCTGCTGCTTAAAGACAATCTTCTCATATTTATTTTCAAAGGTTAAATCTTTGAAACCGGTCATGATTCATTTCCTTTAAACTTGAAGCAATCTTTGTGGTTATTGGAAAATGGGCGACCCACTTCATTATACCACTATCTAGACTCTTACCATGTCCTTTCACCTTGACATATGACCTCTATGAATGATCCACAACCTCTAATGTATCTGATGAAGCCAAATAATTTCAAAAAAATATCCCGAATCAAAAAAAAAGAAATCGTGTGCGGCTTCTGCAGGATAAGGTAAATTTGATTTCTCAAGACCTAAGCTCAGAATAAGTTTGTTTCCCCAATATTTTCAATCAAGTCATTCTAAAAGCAATTTTATCTTATCTTCAAAACCCATGAACTTATAAAAAAAATTTAACTTCTCTTAAAAATCCATGAACTCATACTCCCCACCAAACGCTCCTTTTCTTTATAATTGTATTATATTGTGTTTAATTATTATAGTGTTATTTTGTATACAGTATATAAACTTTTTTCTCAATAAATCTTTCCATTTATGCTCAAACTGCTTAGGTATTTTAGAGATACCACATTTTTGGAATATTCTGTTGCGGAAACAAAAAGAAAAACAAGGCATAATTTAAGTCCATAAAAATCGAGATGATGACTCTTTTTCAATGTCTTTTCATAAAACAACACACATTTCTTATCTTTTTGCAAAGTTTCTTAGCTTTTAGTGTCTAAACAGAAACAAAAATATAAGATGCGAAGTAGCTTGTATGAATATTCATTTTTTACATTCAACATTATTTCCGAAGAATTCACAAAATATAGAAAGGTTTATTTACCCTTTGGAGTTCATCTCCAAATTTGGAGCACCAATATTCACGCATTTTATTGGGATCCATTGATTCCAGTCCATCAGCACAGGGCATAACTAAATATTCCAACTGAAATAAAAAGAAAAATTAGTATTTCATGAAGTATAGAAGTGAATTAAAACAAATATCTGAATAATTAGAAGCAGGAAATTCATTTAAGAGTCCGCATGAAAAAACAAACAAATTCAACTATAAAGTTGCTTTCAGAATATTCTGTAGGGAATATATAGAATGAATTATTTCAATATTAACCTTAGAGCGGAGATTTTGAAAAGCTCAAAAGTGAAATTTGTCAATTGACAATATACAAAGGACAGTTGACTATTGTTTGGCAGTTTCAGATACTTTAAAAAATAATATCTAAGAATGCAGTTTCTGAGAAAACTAATCATTTCTTTATATTATTCTATTAATCAACCAATTGCAAAGCATATTATATATAATTTGGTTGAAAAATAGACCAACAAAACAATTCTTTGGTACTGTCTTAATAAAATAACTTTTTTAAAAAATATATTGTGCTGCCAATTTTATGTATAAAGTTCAACTCATATCTCATAAAAAATATTTTTACCAATATTTGTCAAAGGAAATTCTGAATATGTTTCAGGAAATATTGAAGTAAATTCATCACTATATTTATCTGTTACAGTGAAATGGAACTACTCATGCTGTCGTAATGCAGTCAAGCCGAATATTTGTCCTAATACAGTTACCTAATCCAACATATATAACAATTAGAAAACTTAAACATAGCATATTTGATGTTAAAGAAAAAAATTCATTTTGTCAGAAACTGTTTTTTTATTGTAACATTTCATATCTTAATTTGTTTGTTAAACTGGAATTTTTAAAAACATTGAAATGAAAAGGAAAAAAAGACTTTGAAACATTTTAAAGAATACATGCACTTCTGGTAAATCGTTTTTGCTTGATGATTTCTTACTTATTCTTTGTATGTTATTTCACTTTAGGTTTCAAAGTGACGGTTTTGAAATTAAAATATATACATTATGCTGATGTAGAATATGGAATCAAGTTTTACACGGTTACAGACATAAAATACGGAAACAAGTTTATATTATCAGCCAAGGCAAATTCGACTTTTTACAACCGCTAGAAATAATTCTGATACTATCTCTTTTCGGCAGCCAAAAGGGACATATGTGAAATCGATAAATCATGTAATATTTGTTCAATCTTGAATGGAATTGTGATGTTATTGTGTTGCTCATAAATGGAAATCTACTTAAATCTAAATATATATATATATTATCTGTTGATTTAAATATTACTAAAAAGTCTTTAAATCTTTAATTACATTAATAAAATACTTGCAAGGCTTTATCATTTCACGAGGGGGGGAGCTAATTTAAAGTATAGTGTTGGATTCTCACCGTCCCTAACGCTCCTCCCCACGTTGATGGATATATTTCCTTAGGGAAGGGTTATATCTTGAATGATGATGGTCCTTAGGAGTGTTAGTGTTGCTATTGACGAGGTTTGGCAATTCAAGTCGGATCGGAGTAGTCAGTTTGTGATTGGCAACTTTTATTTTAATTTAACTGAAGTTGGACGGGAGAGAGATCTTGTAAATGTTATAATTGCAATTAATAATGAAGTGATTTAAAATTTAAATTGTAATGGTTGAGCGGGAATGTGAAAAGTCACATGACAATAAAAGCGAAGCCTGAGGTTTTGATTCTTTTATAACTCTACAGATTACAAGTACTTCTACTTATGACGTCATATTTTTCATGCAACGTATTCTTAGATCGACATATTTATTTCTGCAGTATGTCTTCAGATCATTTGATATAAATTACGTAAAAGATCTTTACTCTAATAAAATAAAATTCCCCAAAACATTGTCACATTATCTACGCAATGTTGTCAGACATTCAGAATGTAGGACAATATCATGGAAATACAATACAGTATGTAATTAGTACAATATCCTATATTAATAAGGCTTTCAAACCTGAACTTTTGCCGCTGAAGCCGAGATAATTCTCTTGGCCCCTACGGTCCCAAATCCTACTAGGCTTTGAGATTTAATATCTCGACGTCTTTTAGTTATATTAGAAGAAAAAATATTTTTGAATAAAATTGAAATGTTGATTAAAAAAAATTGCAAATAAATCTTATGAAGAACATCTCTACCATCCGAAGTATGTATCATTTTGCAGCAGTAAAAATATTTTGACGTATAAAAAAATTGAATATGTGAAATACGTTCAATTAAAACTAAATATAGTATATAAAACTAAATATAGCTAAATAAAGTTTTATCCCTAAAAATACATTTCTTCAGGGAGCTAAGAGGGCCGATAAAATTATAGGGATCGATTTTAGATATTTGATATTTAAAACTTAAAAAAAAAAGATAATTCATTTTTTCCAACTCTTTTTGTAAAAAGTGAAGCCGAAGAATTATCATATGCTAAAAGAGAAAATCGAGATTCAACGATTTCCAGATTAAATACAAAATAAAAATGCATTAATTTTGAAAACTATCAATCTATACACCTTCTTACTCTCAACAAATGTGAAGTACTCAAGGCCACAACACTACATGAAAGATAGATTTGGAAAAAACGCTGTCCTCAAAAGTAGATATAACCAATTAAGGGCAAATAATAATAATAAGAAGAAAAATAAGAAAATTCAGATAAAAATTAAATTTGGTTTAAAAAATTTTATCGTAAATTTTTAACTGTGAACCCTTTATTCCATCGTTTGTCTCAGTGGATATTTTATTTTTTGGCCCATCTTTCGGTAATTTAATGATATATTAATTAATAGAAACTATTGTTGTTGTTTCTGCTTTTATTCCTATAACCAATGGAAAGAAGTCCAGTAGCTTCTAAGGGTATAAATCCCTGCGCACCCAAGCAAAAGTCTTACTTCTAGCTCACACACGTCTCAAACCCTTTTAACGGCGTGGATCTCATTGATGCATATTCATTCATTCATCCACAGATCGTAATTTAGATCTGGAACTGAGAACGATCACCTTTGACCCAGTACCCCCAGTGGAATTACTCTGCACCTGAAGAACTTTGTGAACATGGCAGATTTAAGGTGCGCCAGCCATCACACAAACACGGAGAGTCTTCGGTTGGTGGGTTCAAACTCTCAGCCTAAGTGATGCGAATCCAACACTCTACCAACCAGGCTATCCCGACCTTCTTAATTAATATGATTCCCCTGTTACTTTTATCTAATTCGTTGGAATAAATCACCTAGTCACATTGCTTTTTCATTTCCATTTGTTGTTGGCTTGTATAAATAAAAGTTCCAATTTAGTTTGTCTAAGATCTCTCAAATCCTCTGCATAAATACATTTTCACCAATTAGAAGAGTATAACAAAAAATATCCACCTTTGAGAAATCTACTTTTACAGCACAACTCATCCATTCTTCTCGTACATCTGGATGCTTCTCACCTGAAATTAAAATATATTTACGACATCTTTCCAACAAATCTTAGTAAAAATGAAAATACTAAACATATACATAACACAATTAATATAATTTATATTTCTCTCTCTAGACTTATGGCCATTTAACCAAAACGAAATATCATTCCTATGAAGCAACTTTATTATCAATGGATATTTTATTTTTATTTTTTTCTAAATTTAAAATAAACAGCAATGAAATATTTTTTAGTCTATTTATTCACATATTCCAAAATCGAAAGTATTAAATTTGATCTTCAAAATTAAATTTTAATTAATTTGCAACGGATATGTACCGTGATTTTTCTCACAAAATATTTAAATTCGAAATGCAATATCTATTTATTAAAAATAAGTATTATGTAATTTTTTTTTATTTCCCATATTTACTTTCTACTCTACTTTATTCTATTGCATTTACTTTCCCGTGTTAAATACTTTGGGAAATATAAATCTAGAATCGATTCTATTTCATTCGATAAAATTAAATTTTAATTAATTTGGAATTAAAATGTATCCCGATTCTTTTCACTATAAGCTATATTTGTAATACATTATCTATTTATTAAATAATAGATAATGTATTACGAATAAATATTCTGGAATATTTCGACTTTCTCGTATTTAACATACTTAGGGCAGAATATCATAAATCCATATTCAACAGAATTGAAGTTGAGCACCAGAAGGAAATTTTTAAGGAATTTGTATTTTATATGTATACCTATAATTCTAACTAAATATTTAAATTCGTAATGAATTATCTATTTATTAAAAATAGATATTCTTTCCCAAGCATTCCGCTTTCGCCTATTCCGAATATTTTAGGAAGAATATTATATAATCTTAGAAATTCCACCTGGTTTATGTCTGCCTGAATTTAGAAAAAAAAATTACGAATCACTTTTTTGAATTTATTTCTCCCTGTCTGTTTGAGAACTCCATAAGTCTAGATTCAACTATATTTAAGAATACGATTTTTCCCAAAGATATTGAAAATAGAGAAATGTTGCGCCAAAATCGTCAATAAAAAAGGGCATTGTTTGTTTGTTTATTTATTTATTTATTTGAAATTTGTCTTGATTTCGATTTAATTTTCGGTGCCACAGGAGAGAACATCACCCCCTTTTCGCCAAGGATATTTAGCGCCAAATATGGCAACTCGATGTCGTCGTTGGAGGATATCTTCCTCCTGGAGATAAGACGCAAGAGCGCGGAGAGTTGGCGATTTTGAAAAGTGCGCCAACGGGGTGACGTTCTCTACGGATAAACCCAATTTTTCTCTGCTGTTATTTCTTATGGCACTTACCATGGACAAGCTCGTTGAGGTAGTCAGCGATTTACGCCTATTCGTCGTCTCTTGTTTCGTAGTAGCATCAACTGGGGCCAAGAGTACGACTTTTACTATTCACTCATCACTTTTGCTTTCACAGCTCCTTTTTACTAAGAGGGGGGGGGCAGATTCACACACCTAATAGATAGAAAACAGAAGAACAACCACATCCGAACGGAACTAGAACTCGCAACGTCCAGATCACGGGGAAGACACGTGACCCCTAAGTCAGGAAGCCGTTTCCTCTACTCTTTTAACTCTATTAGGAATTCTTTGGTAATAAATCCTTATTGTAATTTAGCAAGTCGTGTTCCAATATAAATTTCTTTATTTATGTATAAGTTATAATAGTTATATTTTAAAGAGCAATTTTAATAAATTGAGAAAATCCGAAGTAATTTTGATTCGAGTTTTCCTAATTATTTTTATCGTAATATGTGCACCTTAGTTGATTTTAATTATTGCACTTTGCCCCGCCATTATCTCATATGTCCTTGAAAAATCCACTTATTTATGTACAAACTATCCTAATTACTTTTAAATTCCTTTTTTAAAAAAATTATGGAAAGCAGATGAATAATATTGCATCATGCAAATTTGCATGCATTTGAGACATTCTATTGCAATGAATCTATAATTGTCTTTGGCTAGTTGGTGGCAACATTATCGCTAGAAAATATAAAGTCTGTGACATTCGCCATCTATTACATCACTTAAATATCCTTTAATACAATGTTTAATATTAAATATTAATTTCAGTAAAATTTTCTAATGAAAAAGCAAGATTAAAAAAATAAATTAGGCCTTTCAGTTGCATTCAATGCTTTTGTAGAATATCAATGATATTAATTTTAAAGCTTCCATATTCCACCAAATTCAACTCCAAAAGAATATTTAATAAGGGATATTGTTGAATATTGAGATAGAAAATACTAAAATAGAAGTATCCAATTTCGTCTATTTGAATCAAAAAAGTTGAATAACAATTCGTTATTTAGATTTCAATATACTTTAGTCTGATATATAGAAAAGTATGATACTAATACTTTAAAACAAAAATTAATTATATTAGTTACATATAAAGATAATACTTTGATACTAATATTCTAAAATTAATATAAATTTTAAAGTGGCATATAAACGATTTCTTCTTTTTTCAAGGGATAAGAAGATAAGATATAATGTATTTTTCAACAGAATCTGAGAATTCTAATTTTTGTCTTCATTTACTAAATATTTTATTTTTTATCTTTGACAGATAGAACATGATAGTAAAACTATCTACAGACCGAATATAAAATTCACCTTTTTGTTTTGCCAGCAGTATTGTAATGCTATAGGTTTAATGAAACATTATTTTTAAAAACTCATGCTTGAAAAAAGAATTTCGATTTCTGATTATTTATAAGACCGTTTTATTATTAATTTGTCAGTATTTCAAAATCAAATACTGATAGTCCTCATTTAAATATGTATTACAATATGTCCAGTGTTTATCTAGAGGGTATGTTAAATTAGTTTCAGAGAGAATCGTATGTGTGTTGCCTTGCCTAATCAGAATAGAACTAGTTTTCTCATTATGTTTAATAAATCAGTGGCTATCATTTAAAATACATCTTCGTTTAAACAAAAATGTTTTTGTTGGGTCAAAAAGTAGTCGTGAAAAATGCTTCATGTAATTAAAACGCAAATACTTACTGCACATAACAATTCTCAATTTTTCCATATTTTTAACTGCTTGTACTGCTTGGAATCCAATGAGTAGGACAATTTGAAAAAAGATAAATGCAGAGAAATGCATCTTCTTAGATAGCTCTTGATATCTTTCTGGATACTTCTCGGATTCCTAATAGTAATTTGAAATAATCAAGTAGTTCTTTTATACTTGTTAGAGTAAAATTGAGTTGAAATTTCAGTATGTGTGATGCCTCTTTTATTATATTTCCTCTAACGGATATATGTAGAGTAACCAAAAATTTAAAAATATGTAAAAAATGAAATTGGATTTGTTTGTGACTTTGCACAAAGAAATTTTGCTTTGAAGGTCAAATTCGATTTTCCTGCATTTAGGGAAAAGCTTTAATAAATCATAGGCAATAAATACAATCTACTATTGATGAGCCGTAAAACATCTTTTCATGAAAGTTTAGCAATCCTTTTTCAAAGAGTCATGAGGACTTTCATGAAAACTGTCCACCTTTCTCTATGCGGAAGAGTTAAAAAATTAATGCTGATACGAATATCTGAAGTATTGTATGATTGTTATGTGAGTAAACTGTGAAAAATGTTTGTTCTTTTTCACTCTGTAGTGAAATTTATTCCTCACAAAGCATTTAATGCCAAAGAAATTAAAAAAATAATTTTGTAATGATTAATTAATTAGTTATATAATTAATTTGGTTAAAAATTTCTTTGGGACGTGGAATTTTTCGGGTCATAGAAGGATAAATTTTTTTTAGAATAGTCTAATCCTTTACTGAAAAAATTCCTTCTTTTATTGAAATCCCTGCCTGATGGTGACTCTTGAAAAAGTCATCTGGCCGGATTTCTTTTTTTAAAATTTCTTTAGGTTCTTTCCTATTTTCACTATGGTTTTTTTCTCATTTTTTACTTCTGTTTTTTGGTATATATATATATATATATATATATATATATGAACAAAGAAATGAGAGATACATTACGATATTGCGATTTTCATTAATAAATTAAAAAGATACACAAATGTATTTAGAGTGCGCGTTTGCTGGTATTTCTAAAAATATTGTGGAACATAGATGAATTCAAAACAGAAGTGATATTTTTTTCTAATTTTGTACTTTCTTTTTACGTAAAACTCACTTTTTTAAGGGAATAAATTAGAACAATTAAAAATCAAAGTCAAATCTCATCTGTTTTGAACTTTATTAACTTAATGTATGCACATTCTTAAAATTTCAAAAATACAAAAGAAAAAAACTTTATTTAACTACTTTTTTGCCGTAAAATCCTCAATCTCCAAATTATTTATTCCCTCGTCTTTCCTTCCAGAGCAGCGCTCATACATTATTGAAGATGAAATGAGATTAAGTAATCACATATTATTGTATACATTACTATTTCGTAAATTTAAGCTAATAAATAGAGAATATTATAAACGTAGAAAAATTGACTTTATAATTCTCATTAAAAACACGAGGCCATCTTATTAAGTATTTAGAGCAATATTTGTGATTTCTATATAAAACTCGAATTGAATATTTTATGTAGTATTAATACTGGAAGATTCTGTGTTCAAAATATAAATCTAAGAGCTAACCTTCCATGCCTATTAAATAAAATCCGTCGTAAGATGAGAAACTTAAGAGAAGCGGTAGTTAATTGTAGTATAAATATGAATATTCCTTTATTTTTTAAATTAAAGAAATAAATTTGAAATGATCTTCTTGTTGTTCAAATACGCAAAATCAATAAAATTATTTAAAATTCTTAATTTACTGACGAAGATTCTTGAGCAAGAAGATATGAATTTTCTTTATAAGAGATTTTGGATTCTGAAAGATTTTCTTTTTTTCTATTCAATATCGAAATTCAACATTGAAATTAGAGACAATGAAGAAAATACTTCTATAAATATACAGAAATGACAACGTATCATTGAAATAAGTACATCATAAAGGTTTAACTGCTTTATCTCTGGGTTATGATTTTATATTAAATTTTTCTCGAACATTGGCAAACCATGTACACCTAGTCTTAACCTATTACAAATAAAAGTTCATGTGTGTGTGTGTGTGTGTGTGTGTGTGTGTGTGTGTGTGTGTGTGTGATGTGATGTGATGTGATGTGAAATTATTTTCATGGTTTTTTTGTTTCGTTTGAGCTTACCATATGTGAGTTTGTCATTTTTCTCTTCATTGTAAAGTGTTTTTAGAAACTTTTGTCAGTTATTGACCGTTAATTCAATTGGAGTTAAATCATGTTCTTTACTTAAATTTGAATCAAGTTACACAATTTTGCTTTGATTGTCCTCCATTTTTTCAGTTTAGAAAATATTTTTGTAAATGTGATTTTAAGAATTATAGCTGATTATCTCTACTTCCAAAATTAAAATAGAGGTGCAATTTCATGCCAACTTAAGTTTATTTCCGTTTTCAAAATTAAAGTTTCGTTTCATTTTAGGATAAATTTATTAAGAATTATTACAAAATTTTCGAGTGTTCATTCACTAATTCCTGGTCAGGTAACATTGATAAATGCCAAAAATCGGTATTGTATGTTTCATCGGTATTGTATGTCCGCGCTAGCATTGCAAAAGCAATTGGTATAGAACATCATTCACCAGACCTCTTACTACAATACTATTCAGAGGATGAAAAAATACTCAAAAATTTTTAAGTTATCATTTTAATTTTTAATTTTTGTACTCTTTAGATAACTCGGATTGGAATCCATTATTTGTGTGTTTGAACATTGCATACTTCAAAGAAAACCCTAAATATTGCATACTTCGGAGAAAACCTTGCGTATTTCATGAACCTCAAACTCTCCCTTAGATCAACTGATTTTATCTCTGGTGGATATTTAATAGGAAAAGAAAATATGTTGATCATCCCTCACCAGAAGATAATTTTCGATTTATATTCTATACGAAAGTTTTGTTTAATCTGGCCTGGTTCTAAAACTTTTGTTGACATTTTTTATTAAGAATGCTTCTAAATCTTTTTTGGCCATCTATTGTCTGCTTTTGTCGATAATTTTTATACGGTTCCTTCTCAGAAATGTTTTTTTTTTCAATTACAACTAATGGCTCACTTCTCCCTCCCCCCCTCTCTCTCTCTGTCTGTCTCTCTCTCTCT
>JAOUZG010040955.1:3164976-3184933 GCA_026289955.1 Argiope argentata | reverse complement strand
CTCTATAGGCCAGATTCCATTCTTTATATGCCAAATATGTACAAAACGGTTTTTAAACTTCTGTCATGTTCAGACAGAAAGATTTCTATGGCCATTTTCTATTATTTATATACTAAATATCTACAAAAAGATTTAAAATTTTCTGCCATTTTCAAGAGGAAAGATTTCTATTGGTCAGATTCCATTCTTTATAAATACTAAAGATCTACAATTTTTAAACAAAAATAGCGCACCAAATTTTATCCTTCTAACTTAATTTTTAAATTAATATGACCAAAAGTGGAGGATTGTGATCAAAAGTAATTTTTTTGTAATAAGACCAGAAACCGGTATTGCAAGAAACTCTTAATGTGAAATTTTGATTACTATACTTACTTAGTTTTTCTTCTTACACGAGAAAGGGAATCATATGAATGAACCAAAAAGAAACAATAATTTCAGAAGTTATTCCCTTTCAAAGCATCCAAGGTTTATTCCCCTCAGTGAAATATGATAGAATATGCAGTCACTTATTTCCATTAAATGCTGTCTCATCCAATGTTATCGCAAATGAACAAAGAGCAAAGTCATTGGTCTTAAACGGCTGCCTTCTTATTTTGTTTCGAGGGCTCCTATATATCTGTTTGATCAGAGCAGAGTGAAATATGCGCGCATCGAACACCCACGGAGTCATTAAAGACAACAGAACCCAATAAATGCAATAAAAAGTAAAGGAAGTGTTTCTTGCTTAAGCCCCATACCCTTCCGGAAAAGCACACTTTTCCTTTTCACGTAAGAGCACTTACCATAATCCGATTACATGTACTACTAATCCACCTTCAGCAGAATATTCATGAAGTGAAAGCTTTTGTGACGTAGAGAAATAATGACACACCGTCTGTCTTAAATACTTTTCTCCAAATAGTTCAAGTTTTTATGAAGTGTTAAGAGCTACGACTGATATTCACATAGGTTTTAATTTTTAGGACTGCCCATTTCCATATCTTGTGTTCAAATTGTTACAAATCCATGACTCATATAGCATTTCTTTAGCTTTTAGTTTCTGTAAAATGAGCATTAGTTGTAATCTTAAAACGCTGTAAAACTGTTTAACTTCTTAACTTGATCTTGTAAAACAAAACTTGATTAAGATCTCATCAATCAAGGAAAAGAAGTTTATGCTGAACCCATATAAATACTATCTCCAACACCGAAGTTATGACCAACTTTTTATAGTTTAACTCTTTGACTACTGATCCGGCCCAAACGACCATGTAAATTCTATCCTGGTAGGCCAGTTTCTGTTTCAAACGATGAGAACAAGGATGTAAAAATAGTTATCTTCAGGGATATTCTTGATTTATATCTTGTACCTTTCTTTTGAAATAGAAAGCGGAAATCCAAAATAAAATTTGTGCAAACGTTTTGGCAGGGTCAGTAGTGGAAGGGTCAAAAGAAATAAAACAAACATTAAGCGTTCATCAGAATAATTATTATTGAATGGCTTATTGATTATTTAAATACCAGGCATTACGATTTGGTGTGTGTGGATATAAGGGGCGTCCCAAAATTAATAAAAGATTTGAATTTTACAATTTGTGCAGTAAAGTTCTGGCAATCCAATTGAAAAATGTTTAACAGCTGATAGTTTATGGTTAGTAAAAATGGAGCGTTACGAGATAGAACAAAGATTTTTTATTGTTGAATAATACTTCAAAAATACTGAAAGTATGGCAAATAGAATGCAAAAATTTGCAAATTTAACTTCTAGGTCGTGTGTTTCAACACCACTGGATTTCTTTTTGTGGAATATTTCAAATCAAATTTCTATGCCAACAAAACCGCAAGTACGTGTGCATTGAAGGAGGAAATTCAAAAGTGTATCAAAGGAATCCAGACACTTTTATGAAAAATTGTCGAGGAAAATTCGACAAATAGTGCGTATGTTCTAGCAATGAAGGCCATTTGCTTGAACTGATATTCCATACATAACTCCATCCTATGAATTTGACGATTCACTAAAAATATAACAATTTAATGAAAAAGTGGTGCTATTTATCTAGTACAAAATTTTTCATTAACATGATGCTCTATCACGTAACGCTCTATTTTTTGTAACCCTAAACCATCAGTTGTCAAATGGTTTTTTTAATAGAGTTGCTAATACTTTACTACATTAACGGTGGCAAAATTCAAAGGCATGCATTAGTTTTAAGACACCCCTTATTTTGGGGTTGGATGGGGTATTATTAACTCATATTTTTCAGAATTGTCTTGTAATAAGCTATAAAACTTGCTTATTACAAGACAATAAACTTGCACTTAGAGAATTGTTTCAACGCTATTCCAGATTTTAATTAGTATTTTCAAGCTCTATGTATGTAAAGATGCGAAATATTCAATTTTCAATAATACTTTACCAATTTATTTATCAATAACCTTTAATAAATGTTCTGTTTCATATTAGATAGCTAGGAAACTAGCCCAGAAACAATTAGCACAATTTACTGTCTGTTCATTTCATTATTGCATCTAGAGTAATTTCTGTGTCACGTAATAAACATGATGGATATATGGAACAGTTACCTTTCTTTTTTTACCTTTCGTTTGACCTTTCCTAAATAAATGTATTAACTTTATAATAAGACAGCCGTACTATTTTCAAATGAATATTCGAAATTTTGATATTGTTTATCATATCATAACATTAAATGTAATTATAATGAATTACAGAGAAGAGTTTTTAAGCCCATAAGCATTTGGACAAGGCTTTAATCGTTGTAAAAGTAAGATCTAAAATAAGGAATTCATTTTTAAAAATAAGATCTGAATTTGTTAAATCAGTTTTAAAAATGAGATCTACTTATATCGTTGCAGAAAATGAGATCTATTCCTATCGTGGTAAACAATGAGATCTACTCCTATTGTAAAACATGAGATCTATTTCTACCGTTATAAAAAGTGAGAACAACTCATATTTTTGCAATAAAGAAGATCTATTACTATCGTTGTAAAAAACTGACATCTACTCCTATCGTTGCAAAAAATGAGATATATTCCTAGAATTATAAAAAATGAGATTTACTTATATTGTTACAATAAATGAGATCTATTATTATCGTTGCAAAAAATGCGATCCACTCCTATTGTTATAAAAAATGAGATGAACTCTTAACGTTGCAGAAAATTAGATCTATTTCTATCTTTGTAAAAAATGAGATCTACTCCTATTATTGTAAAAACCAGATATATTCTTATCATAAAAAATTAGATCAACTCATAACGTTGCAATGAATTAGATTTATTGCTATCGTTGTAAAAAATTAGATCAACTCATAACGTTGCAATGAATGAGATTTATTGCTATCGTTAAAAAAAAATTAGATCAACTCATAACGTTGCAATGAATGAGATTTATTCCTATCTTTGTAAAAAAAAACTGTGATCTATTCCTACCGTTGCAAAAAACGAGATCTATTCCTATCGTTATAAGAATCAAGAACTACTCTTATCGTTGAAAATATGAGATCTATTCCTATCGTTATAAAATTCAACATCTACTCCAATCGTTGAAAAAAATGCTTTTTATTCTTATCGTTATAAAAAATGAAATCCGCTCCTATCGTCCCAGAAAATGAGATCTATTACTATCGTTATAAAAATGAGATCTGCTCCAATCATTGAAAAAAATGAGATATATTCATATCGTTATAAAAATCATCTATTCCAATTGTTGAAAACAATGAGATATACTCCTATCGTTATAAAAATAGAGATCTACTCCTATCATTGAAAAAAATAGCGATCTATTCTTATCGTTATAAAAAATGAAATCTACTCCTATCGTCCCAGTAAATAAGATCTATTCCGATCATGATAAAAAAATAGGATTTAATCTAGAATTATTTTAATTCAATCGACTTGATTAGAACAATCATTAATTTAATTTTTTTTTATTTTATTATTATATGGAAAGGCATGAAAAATCTCAAAAACATTATAAAAATGTTTATTGATTAAAAAAAAATTCATTAAATCTCTTGTTCCACTTTAAGATGATTTCAAACACGTCCAGGTTCGACATTCATTATGCAAATAGGAGATGAACGGCTCAGCTTGCCAAGATTCTCGACTAGTTCCCCGCATAACCGTCGATTAATCAAGTCGAAAAGGCAGTCATCTCGTCGCCGATGCTTGATGCTCCCGAATCTCATTCATTTAGCTGCAACAATCTCCTATTTCAAACAGGTTTCATCCCGTGGTCCGTGATAAGGGAAACTAATGGGAGATTTTCGGAACTTACGTGATCTGTCAATGTCAACAAAGCATAGCATGGCATGGCAACCGAAAGGATGCCAAAATATTGGCATCCTTTTCCTGTATTGGTTGCTTCCAAAATATTTACTTATGGTCGTACTCTCTTTTAAAAATGTATTTATTGAGTAATTTATTTGATAAAAGTTTGGGATTTATTTTATTTTAAAACTGATGAGGGAAGAATGAGGATTTCAAAAAGCGATTAATCATTTGCGTTAGATTTTTTCGATGCAAATCATATAATATTCTAAATGTATTTAACATTCATTACTTTATTATACTTATATCTGAGTTTTGAATGGTTTTTAATTTAGTTTGGTTTAATCAGATTAGACCCGTTTTCTACGTAGATTATTTGCGATAATCCTAAAAATTTTGAATCGATTTCAAAGGACAAGATTATTAACAAAGACAGCATTTCTCTTCGAAATTTCAAAACTTTTCCTAGTCCCAGCAACAAGTTTTTACAAAGAAATACAAGTTTTTTCAATGCGATGAAAAAAAGTTTGTTATGTTATATAAATTGAAGCCATTTTTATAATTGTGGATGACAGCGCCAACAATTAAAATATTTTTTCAGATTCTTTAATGTTAATGAATATAATTATCTTAAGATATTTACGAAAGCAATTCATGAAAATTTTTCCGAATAATGTTTTTGAATGGATTGAATTTTATTCATGTGATTGATTTTTATTTCTTTGTCAAAAGTAAGATTTTCGTGTTCATATGTATCGTGATAAGAAAAATTTAATGATTTAATTATAAAAATTTAATTATAAAAAATATAAATAATTCAACAAATTGTAAGGAAAGAATGCTTTATGGAATTGGTTATGTATTTATATACATTTAAAATTGCTTTATGATTCAATTGCTAAAATATATCCTTTCTAAACTCACATCACATTGATGCGTTAATAGCAATTCTGTTACATTTAATCACCATGTTTTTTATCCTCAAATATTATATAATAATAAATATTTTATAAGTAATATTTATTTTTTATTCTAATATAACAAGAAAAATGGTAATATCACTTTAATTACTTTACTAGATTATCCCTAATTTTTCTAAGTATAAGCATTATTTTATTTTGTTCAATTAAAAGTTTTAAAACCTCTTTTTTTTAATTCTAAAAAAAGACTTAATTTGTTTTCGTTCTAATTTCTTTCTAATCTATTTTTTTCTGTTTCCATCTTAATCTCCACATTTTTACAATATTTGTTACTGTGTTTGGCCACCAATTAGTCCATATGAGATACACATGACTAATGCGTATTCAAATAAAAAGTAAATTCATTCAGATTACAGTGCACATTTAATTTTCACTTTTCTAGTTGCGATAAAAAAATGAAAGATGACAAATGTTGGTGTTAAACATAGGTATACACTTTCTTAATGTTCAAGAAAATTGATTAAAAAAAGTAATTATGAGATTAACCCACTAAAATATTTAATTGAAACAAAATTAATTAATTAAAACAAAACATTAATAAAAACAAACGTGTTTAATTAAAACAAAGTGTTTATCGTTTACTTACTTTTTTATCAATTCTTCATTTAGTTGTTGTTTTATAGTCTCCTCTTTTATTTCCAAACCGACAGTTGCACATAACTTTTCATTCTACGAAATTTTTTCTCAAACCGTTATGACATTCTGTAAGAAAGATTGTATAATGTATTCATATAGAGTGTATAATGTATAATGTATTCATATAGAGTGTATAATGTATAATGTATTCATATAGAGTGTATAATGTATAATATATTCTTATATTGATTTTATATATTTTAATATTGTTATTTTTAAAATTATTTTTGTTAAAATTGCTTATTATCTCGTCTAATTACAATCCTTATTATTTTGCCAAACCTATTCAGACGATAAAAAAAAAGTTCTCATACAAGCGGCAAAAACCAGTATTGCCTTATCGTTTTGTCTACAAAATTTTCGCTAAAAATAATTCCTGTGCTAAAATATGTTTTGAAAAAAAAAAGAGAACACTTTATCTTAGAACGGGTTTCAGAAAATCTTATTTGTCATTCGGATTCCAATCCTTTTTTTTTTCAGTATTTACTATTCGCTTTTGAATTTGGTTTGTTTACTTTTGACGAAGGTTACAAAAGCTGTACGGATCATTTCGATAAATATTACGATTTCGGTGGAATTTCAATTCAAACGCCACGAATGAAATACGCTTGTTTTTAAGAAGAAATGTTTTTAGGTTCGAAAAAAACAGATATTTGTTTGATTTTCGACATTTCAGACCTGGGAGTTCCAAATAATTTTACAGCTTAAAGTCTATAAAAAATTTGGCATAAGTCTTTATAGCAGTTTGTTCATTATCCGTCAGCAACTTGATAAAATTTTTAGTGTTCAGTTGATTAAATGTAAATCGTCTGTGAAGAATTCTTTAAAGTATTTAACTTCAGAGTGGATATCCATACAAGTGAAAGCCTGCGTACAATTCCTTTATATCAAGGGTTCTCAAACTTTTAGACATTGCGACCCCCTTTTTTAGACTAAGTATTTTGGCGATCCCCCCCCCCAAAGTTTTAACTCTGTCTAAAGTTTAGACAGGGATTTTGAAAATTTTACACGTACTCAAGAGTTCGTAGAGCATGTGTCGGGTATTGGCGCCACATTCCTTGACACTTCATCTTTCTCTTTACTAGTATCATCTCATCTCGAAGCTTTGATTGAACAGTTTACAGACTACATTCCAGTTAAGGATATGAGTGGGGTTGTTTGGATAGTAAATCCGTTCAGTGAGCAAGCCGTAACAAAAGTTGAGCTAAGTGCCCTTAATCATGATCAACTGATAGAGATTTCAAGAGATCAGTCAGCTAAAGTATTAACAAAGTTTATCTCAACATATTTTGGATCTGTATTAAAAAGGAATGTCCAGAACTGTCCTCAACAGCATTAAAAACTGTGATGCCATTTTCTACATATTACAACTGTAAACAAGGATTCTCCATAAACATAATTTTTAAAAAAATCAAAAAATCGTTTGACACAGGAAAATGACATTATTTTGTGTGTTACAAAGCTCATTCCAGACATTAAAAAATTAGTTAATTCCAAACAAGCTCATGTATCCCATTAATTAATAGAGCACAAAAACCAACTTCTATGTGTATTAAAATCTTTATGTGTACTCTGTTTTTTAACGAAAACTACAGCAATAAATTAATTTCTTTCAACTTTTCTTCCACATCTCGCAACCCCCCTGGACACATCCCGTGACCCCTCCTAGGGGTCGTGACCCACCTTTTGAAAACCCCTGCTTTAGATGGTTCTTTACTTCTCACTGTATGGTATTTATCTGTAAACATAGCAACCTCCAAAGGAAAACAATTTTACGAATATCATTCAGAAATCAAAAGGGATAAAATATACTGTTACGTTTTTAGCGTAGCGGGTTCGGATTGAATGGACTTTATATGAGGACAGCACAAACAAACTTATTTACAGCTATTTACAGGTATATAGGATGACTTGATGAAGTGAAACTTCAGAAAACACAATCCAGCAGTCAACAGTCACTTACAGCGTAAATGCAAGTCTTACGCACAATAAACACAGACTGCAAAACAGCTATCGTATAGCACAGCAAACAGTCAATCACAGCGAGCTCAATAATACAGCGTTAACAGCAAACGCAAACACCGCTCACTAATAACAAGCGAAAAACCGCTAGTCCAGCAAACCGATTCTCTTCTTCAAGAGAGATCATCCGCCGGAAGCAGCAACCCGCCTCTTATATAGTCTGGCGAAAGCACCGAGAGGCTTCCGTAATCAGGGAGAAAAGCCGAGATGCAGCCAGTATTGACGTGGGGTTACCAGAATATTCCTCCCGCCAAGTCAACTCGGCTGGCGCAGAGCGTTTTGTGACGCGCCGCCAACGTTTTCACCTCCGGCGAGCGTTTGCCCGTTTGTAACAATACTGTTTATTTATTATTATTTATTATTCTTTCTTTTATTTTGCCATTTTGATTCATTCTTTATTCGAACGCACCACTCCCAAAACTTAAAAATATATTTTTGTTAAAAATATTTTTTTTATAATGAGTAACGACTTAGAAACCGGAAGGATTTTGCGTCTTATTGATCTTTATCGGTGAAGTTGATAAATGACTTTCGAGTTTTATCCAGATGCAAGCTTCTATGTTTAATAGTGAAAGAGAAGAAACATTATTTCAAAAGGCTATTTTGAGTAGCATATGCCACTAATTTATTAAAGAGAAATGCATTTTGGAATGCCGCTAAACTTATACTAATATTCATGTTGATTTTTATTTTTTTATACATTTATTAAATTAATTTAGGAATTAGTCGATGCTTAAAATTAATATTTTTATAGAACCTTTACTCTTTTCTATCTCTATTCAGAATTTCTTTAATTATCTTTAATAGTTAAAATATTTATTTAATAAAACCGAATATTATTGAAACTTTAATTAAGTTGAAATTTATACGAAAACATATTTATTTTGTATTTTAAGACTCTTATCAATGATCAGTTTGTGTATTTTGTCATTTCCTAAGAAATCTAGAGATATTTAGTTTCAATTTCAAAGGTTATATAATTCGGGGATATCAGCAAGGGATACATTATTTCAAAATTTACCGTTAGATAAATATTTATAATTCTGAATAAATTTATTTCGTTTCAGTGTCAGACAAGAGAACATATTGTATATATCTGTTGACCTTAGTTAAATTTATTCGATTTCAAAATAATAAAATATGGTCGTTAATTATAGCCAGGAAATGCAAATATTTTAGCAATGTCACATTATTTCAAAATCAAATGTTAGATAAATATTTATAACCGCTGAATGAATATATTTCAATTAATAATCTTATAAGAGTGCATATCCTACATTTGTTGACCCCAGTTAAATTTATTATATTTCAAAATGATATTATATACTCATCAAATACAACCAGGAATATAAATATTTTAGTTTTGAAATTTCGATAAAATGTAAAAGTACTTCAAATGGAACTTTATTTAATTATAATCTGTCCGGAATTCTAATTACTTTCGATTTTTGAATTAATTTCTTTTAGATATATCTACAAAATTCAACTTAAAGCTACTAAATAGTTATAGCTTTATAATGATTTATATATGCTACATAATATTTTAAATCATTATTTAGGCACACAGTTTTAAAAAATATTGATAAAATAGACAAAAAAATAGTTCTCAATTTTTGTTTTTCAATTCCTATATTTCCAAACTTTACTTCGTCTATTTAATTTACATATATATTTGCAAACATTTTTCTTTGAAAAATTTAAAAATGTATACAGCCTATTTCATTTTCTATTACCATTATCGAGATCTTTCCTTAACAAATTTAACACTTCTATGAAATAAAAATACGAAAAATATTCTCTGCAAAAGTTTCGAAATGACAACCCGCGCGCTTAAATTTTTCCCAACAAATCTCGAATTCCCACACCATCTAATCTTATTGGCCGTTGCCATTAAGCAAATTAATAATCTCCCGCAATGATATTCAGTCGTTTGCATATATTAGAGTTGTTTGCAAGTTAAAAGGGACCGAAGATTTTCGAGCACACTCTGATGACTTTCTAAACGACAGCCTCCTTAAATCTTTCTAAGTGATTAATTAATCTCGGGCGATATGTTGGGCGAAATCCTTTTCAGGAATAAGTGGCGGGGGTGGGAGGGGGATTAGTAGATGGTGGTAGCATCATTAGTAGAAATTATGTCTCATTATTTCAAGCTATTTAACTTCGGCACATTCATATTAAAATTCTAGGCCTAGGATCTATATGTATGCTGGTTTGATTCGGGAAAGTTTTCTTATTGATCAGGAATATATCTTAAACTGACTTTCATTACCTTATATATTAACTCTAACCTTACATTACCTTAAATGGAAGGTTTCTTTTATATATGAAGTCTAAATATAAGCATGAAATAGATATTTCTCCTAATTATTTAACTATAGATATACTATTTGAATATTTTTTAAATAATTAAAGTTTTGAAGTATATCGGTATAAAAAAAACAAGAAAAGAAAATTAAAAATTACTTATCTGCATAGCGTCACCTCAACTGGAGTAGAAAATTCATGCATTTGCGTTATCATAACTGGCATTGAAAATTCCCTCATGCGCATTGTGTTCTGATTGTTTGCAACTGTATTTTC
Source organism: Argiope argentata (assembly GCA_026289955.1). NCBI lineage: Eukaryota > Metazoa > Arthropoda > Arachnida > Araneae > Araneidae > Argiope > Argiope argentata. The sequence goes on along the minus strand of JAOUZG010040955.1, from coordinate 3,174,437 downwards.
AAGGGATTCGGAATTGATTTGGTTTATTTGGTTTGTAGTTTTGTTTTACTTCAAATACACACAGTAAATACATTGTTCTTAGGTTAATTGTGTGGCACATCATATTAAAATTCCGAGCCCAGGATCTATATGTATGCTGGTGTGATTCGTGAAAAGTTTCTTATTGATCAGGAATATATCTTCAACTGACTTTTATTACATTATACATTAATTTTAACTTTATATTTCCTTAAAACGAAGCTTTTCTTTAATATATGAAGTAATATACACATGAAATAGATATCTCCCCTAGCTATTTAATTATAGAAGTATTATTTGAACAATTTTTTTAAATATAGCTTTGAAGTATATCGGTATAAAAAAAGTAAGGAAATGAAAATTCAAAATTTCTTATATCCATAGCGTCACCTCAACTGGCATTGAAAATTCTTTCATGCGCAATGTGTTCTGATTACTGGCAACTGTATTTTCAAGGGATTCGGACTTGATTTTGTTTATTTGGTTTGCAATTTTGTTTTATTTCAGATATACACTTTAAATACGTTGTTCTTAAGTTAGTTGTGTGGTGTTAGTATGTCAGTAGCTTTTCTCTTCTAACTTTTCATAAATAAATGTATTTTAGTCACATAAAACGTTCATTTTACTGAGTTAATGTTTCTCCTTGGAATGGCGGAAGATAATTCTTACATTGACATTGGTATTGATACATTCGTATATTAATATTGGTATTGAGATATTGGTACAAAAACATTTGTATCTAAGTAATGGTGTCATCATCAGATTCAAACTAATTGTACCTCTCGAATGATTCTTTTTATGTACTTTAATTTAAATGTAATCTCATTTCATAATTTTCTGACTTTAACTGAATTAAATTGCTCTAGACGCTCTAGAAATTTTATTTATTAAAAATAACTGTTGTAGCCAGGTTTCTCAACATACAGACTGTGGAGCTAGCTTCATAAGCCAGATAACATCAATTGTACACAAGTAATTACTTTTGTTTTGTGGTTATGTTACGCGGCCACAAAGCCAACGTCACGAGGCTTGGTTCTTGACCTTCAATTGCCACAGGACCATAACTTTTTTCATATCTCCATATCCGTAACCATTCTGGCCACTGAATGGTTTGATTGGCAGATGATTCATATTGAGAAGGGATTTTTATTCAACATCGGAATATTTATAAAAGATAAGACAGAGATAAAAGATACTTATTAACAATAAATTATATTTTACATCCTTATTTGAATAAATTAATATGTTATAGGTATTTTACAATAATTTAAATACATTTTAATCGAATTCAAAATTATAAATAATTTTCTTTTAAGAACTGCAATTTAAAATATGGCAATTTTAATTGAGGTTTAATATATGTATAATGATTACTTTAAATAAAATTTACAATAGTTAAGGAAATTCTAATCATGATAAGTAATTTGAACTAACTACATCAATTGGAAGAATTAAAAACTTTTTTTTTAATTTTATAATATTACGAGTACATTTTCTGTTTTCATATATATATCTATACTATTGAAGATCAAACATTTTGAATTAAAACTGTAGTTTTTACGATGAACATTTTTTGGCATTTATTTTAAAGAAACACATAACCATCAAATTTTTACAGCAGGTGTTATATTTTAAAATCCAGAACTCTTTTAAAATGAATTTCCTGGCATAATAGTACCGCCCATACAACAGTCAGATTTTGTTTTATTCTGTAGCATGAAAGCAAAAGTACATGGTAAATTCAATATCAACTTTTTATTATTGATTCGCTATTATTGTAGACGATCAACGACTTCAATATTTGTGCTCACTTGATTTCCACAGACGTTTCATTTTAATTTATTCCAAATATTATCTTGAAATATTGCTTCACAAATTCCCCAAAACTAAGAAAGGTTTTTGTAAATGTTGTTGTTTTCAGAAATGGAATTTTAGATTGAATCTTCTCCTCAGAGAAAGATCGGATCAGAATTGAATTCCAAATTGAATCGTTTTCAAATGATAAGATTTCAAGAATCCTTTCGACTTTTAAAGAAGAAACATCTAAATATTTTTTATATATAGTTCCTGGGAAAAAAATCTAGATTTTTTTCAGCTTCTGAGAAGAAGCTTTCTCCGTTCTTTTTTTTTTTTATTATTTACAGTTCAAAGACAGATATTCCAATCTCAGAAGATTTTATTTACATTTTGAAAACTTCTTGAAATTCAAAGCATTTAAATCCATTTACTTTTCCACAGACGTTATCAAATCGTTTGGTGAATAAATCATTCTAAATATCACAGAATTGCTGAGTTTCAAATCGTTCTGTTTTTAACTTTTGCATCATTTAAGCATTGTCTAAACATAATCTGATCATACAAGCTTCTGCTTATTCTACCAAAATTATTGCTGAATTATAAAGGGTACATAATAAAATCAAATAGAAAAATGGTATATTATTCCCATATATTAAAAAAAATGTTATCCGGAACGTGATCGATTTTCTAACTGATTTTATTATTGTGATTTACATTTTTCCCAGATTTTTTAGTATCTAAAAAATCTATCTTTTAGCATGGCAATCACAGATTTCTTTAGTATATTTTAGGCATTTAATTGAAGATATAATGAATTATTTTTTGAGATAACTCAACAGAATTATTTTAATTCTTAATAATATTTTAAATTGTTTATTTAATTCTTTTTTTCCAAACCAGAATAATCTAATTTTTCGACTTAGATTTGAGAATAATATTTTTCAATATTTGAATGTATCATTATCAAATGATAAATTGGGCCCCATTTTTGTTTTGCTATCATAAATCCATCCCATAATTAGACACAGAAGTGTTAATATTTGGTTTTCAATCTTACTAGATTACAAACTTTTTTTAAAAAATAAGCTATAAAATACATACTAAATATACTTTTATTGCTCATAAAAACCTTCAAAAATCGAAAATAGTCTATTACATAAAAAACTCATACATTATATTCTAATTGAATAAAAAATATAGAATAAGAAATAAGCTAAAAGCTTCCTAGATATTCATAAGGCTCAGTAATAATTATCAAAGTTGTATTATAGATAACGTAACGCCTTCTTGTGCCCCCGTTGCCTATGACATTAAGTTATCTAACCATTTGGAAGGGCACAATATAGAAGGAAGAAAAATAAGCTTTAAGTCTCCTTGATATTCATAAGGTTTAGTAATAATTATCAAAGTTGTATTATAAATAACATAAAGCCATCCTCTGCCCCAGGTGCCTCTGACACTAAGCTATCTAACCAGTTGGATGAGCCCAAGATGGAAGGAAGAAAAATAAGCTTTAAGCCTCCTTGATATTCATAAGGTTTAGTAATAATTATCAAGGTTGTATTGTAAATAACATAAAGCCATCCTGTGCCCCAGGTGCCTATGACACTAAGTTATCTAACCATTTGGATGAGCACGAGTTGGGAGAAAGAGAAAAAAAGAAAATTTGTTAAAAGAAAGAAACAGACGATGCACTACTTAGGGATCTACAGAGAGAATCTCATCGGTGTCAAACCTTACATGAATTTATTCAATTTTTTTCTGAAATTATTACTGGATAGAGGGCTACAAGAAAACTCACACAAGTTGTGATTATAGGTTGAACTTATAGGGGAATTATATCTTATACTATAATACGAGGAATGGTTGTCAAGTCGAAAATCGTCCCAGAATTAATAAACTCCGGTAAACTTGGGGGTCTGGGGTTTTTAGCCACGGGGAATCGATTGGCGCCGGATTTGAAGCGCTACGGTTGAGCAGTTCGGAGTTACAGATAGGATATTTTCAAATTTTATTAGTTCGCCATATTGGCTACTTAAATTTTCAAGTGGTAACGTGCTGCCATCTATAGCCAATATGCCATCTATATCAATATTCATATATAAATATATATTCATTTCATGCAGACACGTGATGAAAATTGCATTTTTATATGTTTAATGCACAATAATAATTTATTTTTTTAAATTTGAATTTTTGTCAATCTGATGGCAACATATTAATAAGATAATTTTTTCCCTTTAACTCGTAACGCATGCTTGGAGCTTAAGTTTTAATTTTATCTTATACTATAATACGAGGAATGGTTGCCAAGTCGAAAATCGCCCCACATTTCCGACATTTCAACATTCATCAGAAAAAAATAAGGATAACTTTGATAGGTTTTTCTAAATAAATTTGTCAAAAATATTGAACTTCAACACACTTCAATCATTACACTGCTCACTTTGTACCATTTCTTTAATTGTATAGTTTTTTGTTATCAATTACATTTTATTTCCTATGACTTTTCAAACTTTACCTTTGTATAGAATAGTTCCCTTTCCAAACTCTAACTTTGTTTAAAATAGTTTACAATGGTGCACTTTGACCGGTTATCTTTTCACCAATGGTTTCACAAATTTTCTTATGGCATGTATTGTTTTGATAAATCACAATTGAAAATTTAAATATTCGAGTTAGCTTCGATACCTGTTTTCTCCAAGCGGAGCTCGGTCACCCGCTGGTTACTAAATGAAAAGGAAAAAAATCATTGATGTTACATTTTGAAATCAGCATGACATGTACAAACATATAAACAATTACTGTAGAATCAGAAATATGTAGAGTCCTTCTGGATTCTGAGTTTCTGATAATATTGCTATCTCCAGGGTTTTCAAATAATTTGAATCCATTACTTTTATCGCCAAAGGATCGCCAAGTTTGTTGCACGACCAGAGCTCCTTGATCTGTCCAGCACGTTATTTCTATCTGTAAAGCTCTCTTCCTTACCTGAAGAGATTTACTGAACAGAAAAGCAATATGCCAAATTACTAAGAATGTCAATGTTGGTAGAAGAAAAAGATTGGGCCCTTTTTAGTTATTCTAATAAGAAATATCTAACTTTTTTCAAAGCCAAAACAGTGCCAGATGTTTTTCGTGATATAATTAAAACATGCTGATTATTTTTTATAATTACAATTAATTTTGGCTTTGAAATAAAATATAAGGCGGTATTAAGTGTCAAAAAGAAGTACATTACATAAGCGATTGTCTGCCTTTTGAAGGACAAACCAACTTTGCAAATGTAGAGAGAAAATATTGATTATTTTATCGGAGTTATTTCGCAGATCCTTCTATCCTTATAATATTATGAGATTTAAAAAAATATTTCCTGAAAGATTTTGAACTAATCGATTTAATTAAAACAAGTAATATAAAAAATTAAAAACAATTACTACATAGGTTATCAGGAAAAATTTTATTACACGGAAAGTCCTCAGCTGTCAGGTTCGAACTCGAAGCTTAGGGGGTGCGTATCCAACATTCTATAAACCAGACTATCTCGGCCTAACAATTGCAATTACTATAAATAATTTATCAAAAATTATACTAGCATTGAATTTTCAACGCCAATCGAGGATTTAAAGCCAATTGTGGGAACACAAAATGCTTGAATTTCCTACATCAGTTGGGGTAATCCAGTACAGATTAGAAACTTATATTTTTCCTTATTCTGTATTATTTTAGTCCGAAAGTGCTTCAAAATGAATCCGAAAAATAAATTAATTAACAAAATTTTTACTGCAGGCCGAAATCAAGTTAAGCCTAACCTCTTTGGCATGGGGGAAAACATACTGAATTTTTTTCCCAATAGCATAAAAATATTGTACAATAGTGTAGGACATTGATCAATATTTGCAATATAGTTTAATATTGTATAATATTGTTTAATATCATGTAATAAACGCAAAATATTGGGCAACAGTCTGTGCTACCTGGGATAATATATTTTAATCGCTGTTGCTACGTATTAAGGACTTATATTTAATATGTGCAAACAATAAGTTGTAAACAGTTTATCCTTTTTGTATTATAATTTCTTATAGTGTTTGAAATTGTTATAATAACTTGAAAAATGGAATAATTCAATTCAATTTTTGAAAAATTCCTTTTAAGGCTTATAAAAGAATACGAAATTTTTTCTTCTTAAAATTTAAATGAAATATTCAGTGCCTAGCATAAGATTTATATTATAATCCCAAATTACATTTATTTATTTTTGATTTTTTACCTTATTTGTTTGCCTTTTGTCAATAAAAAAATTCTAAAAAGTTAAGATTAAAAATGAGTAAATTCCTTAAAATTTCTAGATTAGATTGTGAATGTTTGTTGAACTTCCATTCCAAATTTTTGAAAGAAAAAAACATTTCTTGAGTCCCGATTTTATAAATTCTTTTTATCTTATATAAAAAGACGCCTTTTTACAAAAATAATGTATTAAAAATCTATTTAAAATGTGATCAAAATTATTTGTATATTTTTTAAAATATTATCATACGAAACACAATACAATTTAAATATCTTTATTGACGAAACATTTAAAATAAATGTAATGTTTCAAATGAAGAAACAATAAACTTTTATCTTCTTTCAAAGCGAGAAACGATCTCTCTTCAAATATACAAAACTCAAACAAAGATAAAACATTTTTAAAACAAATCAAAGGGCATTGAAGTAGAAATATAAATTTATTCATTCAATTTCAATTCACAATTGGTTGCTGAACTTCCTAAAATGAGCATTTTAAAGTATCATTAGTGAAAAGCAGTTTTGAGTGTACTTTTGAAAACATCAATCCAAAAAAAGAATCTGAAAAGACTTCATGTCTCAAGAAAGAAGTAAAAAAATCAGTAGAATTAATTCTCACGGATATAAAAAGAGAACTGTTACTGCTTTGTTTATTTTAAGCGCTTTGAAATATTTATGAAATTGCCGGAAAACGATTTTTATCTATATTGTTTACTTTTTCTTTTTTGTGTTTCTGCCCATTTCGTTGTTTTAGTTTTAGTATGAAGCTTTTTTTCTGAGTGCTTTATTCTGATTGTTTGACGACGATTTCCAAATTAAGGCTGTTTTTTCATTTTATAATACATTTTTAGACTCCATGAAAAATACATTTATGTATAAAAATGATAGTAAAAATATTAAATTTATAATTTTATATATTCCTTACAAAATTATTCCTTATTAAAAATGTAATGTAATCAAATCAGTCAATATAATCATTTTTAAGAAATATATTATTTATGAAATAGTATAGTATATGAAATACTAGTATATTCCTTATGAATAAGTATTCTTAGATAATATATTCCTTATGAAATAGTATAGTATATGAGATAGTATAATCATTTTGAATTAACTATTCTTTATCAATATAATGAAATAAGTCAAAATAATCATTTACAATTAATATATTACTAATATATCCGTTATTAAAAAGTATTATAATCTAATTTGTGCAATATCATTTTTATAATATACTATTTATATATCCTTATTCAAAATATAATATAATCAAATCAGTGTAACATAATCATTTTTAATAAGGAATGTATTATTTATATATTCGTTGTTAAAAATGCAATGTAATCAAATAGATAAAATATAGCATTGTTTTTCCTGATTTTCGTTTTCAAAAGATCGCATTCGTATTAATTCATATTTACTTCTATAGAATTTCCGTTTAATTTAGTTTACTTTTTCAACGAAAAAAATTAGTATTCAAAGAACAGTTAAGAATTAAATTAATATTTGCTAATGACAAGATCTTAAACCTCTTTAAAATCGGCAACGTTTCGTATGAATTAGATTTGACCATTTTAATTAACTCTTAAGACAATGAATTATCCTCACAACGATTTGATTAATCGCCGTCAGGTTTAATAATATTGATCTTCACTTTATTTAAATGTCACGAAGTCCTCTACAGCTTTAAGGGTAGTAGTACTGTTCAGTTAAATAGACGTCAATATTTACAGTAGTAAGTCCTCTTTTCACTATTTATATTTCCATCTTCCCTCAAAGGCTGCTAAGTATCTAAGATGAGTAATAATTTGAAATAGCATCTAAAGATCTAAAATATATCCCACTGTTAATAATTTCAAACGATATACTCCAAAGAATGCATAACGAATTCTCTTTTCAGTCAGAGAATGTGTGTCATAACAATATAGATTATTCATTGATTAATAAATAACATTATTAAGCAAAATGTACTTAAATTCTAGCAGCATTTCGAGACCAGTTAACGAAAATAGGGGTTGCACCTTCTTTTAATTAAACCTCTTATGAATAATGAAATATTCTTGATTCCTCTAAGAAATATCAATTTTAAGCAACGAATTATGACAGACATCAGTCATTTTACAGTCTTACACCTGTTCATTATTTTATGAAATGTCCTTGTGCATGTCTATGCCATGACATCAAAGAAATAATAAAAATTAAACTGTTGAGATTATTTATGATTTTGATCTATACTAATTACACTTTTTTATTAATATCACATCTTTTAAATAGGCATTAATAGACTTGGATTAATAAATTAATAATTAATAATTAAATAGACTTGGATTTTCAAAAATGTAAGTTTATTCCAGAATTAAGTTTTTGGCGAAATCATCAACGGTGTTTGAATTCCAATTTGATAACGAAATCTATTGTTGAAAAATATGCAAATATAATTTTTTAAAAAATTGTTAAAATTCTTCTAAATTCTGCCAAGAATCTAACTTGATATTCTTAAAAGATATTGCCAGAAAAATCAGTTCTTCGTAATTATATTTTAGGATTTATAACGAATAAACACCCAAATATTGATCAGTTTGTATTTAATTAAAATTTTAAAATTAATAGGTCCAAGATACGATATTCTAAAACTTAGCTGTCGCAAATCTGGTATTTTAGAACAAACAATTATTCCAGTTCCATTTCTGTGGACATAAAAAGATTATATTTAATATCAGTGGAAATAGATATAGAGATTTCAGCTCTTAGACAAATGATAAAAGTTAGTTACAAAAACTAACCAAATTAGTAATCAATATTCTATACAGCATATCCTATAATCCCTAATAGTAAATCCTATATAGCATATTCAATGCTATAATCCTATTTAGATTTTTTTTAAATTTGTTTTTATGGGTATTTTTATTCTGTGAGAGTAATTTATCTTCAAAACCACAATTTCTTGGTATTTTCGGGTCACGAGGGATCAAAGATTTGGACAAAAGTCAGACCACTCACAGATAAAAACCCTGATTTGAATCCCTGCCAGACGATGACCCTTGAAAAGGATTTCATGGCGGATTCATAATATACTTTCCTTTTACTTTTGGTTTTTGCATTAAATAATATTTATTGCTAATCTCGCTGCGTTTGTGTCTGTTTCAATTGTAGCAACATTGGCGCCCTTTAAATACAATGCATATTTTAGATTTTTGGTTCAGGAAATATTGTTTTGGTTTATTTCATATTGTTTATCTTTGATTTGATAGTTACTTACAACCTATACTTTTTCTTATTATTGTAAACTTAGTATAAATAAGAACTTACCCATAAAGCTTCAAAATAAACATTTCAAATTGTATTTCAATTCCTAT
>JAOUZG010040955.1:3129232-3154976 GCA_026289955.1 Argiope argentata | reverse complement strand
AAAGTGACTCATTCAATGAAACCATTAAAATGAATAAAAATATTATTACTCGCACGAGTACGTGGTGCTTGGTCTTTCAAGAAATGATGTTCTGACATGATACGTTGAAATATGCATAGCAGATTTCATTTTAATCTTTTTAGATTTCATTTTGGTGATTTTTCCTCCAGGGATTCTGACGAAGAAGAGTCTCATAATCCTCCATGTCTGCATGGCCGTCTTTGGTTCTCACTCCTCTACAATTCGGAGGCCAACCGTCTTGAAGTGACGCTCATAAAGGCCAAGTATTTACCAGGCAAGTGACAGAAATTATTATCGATAAACCGTACTGAATAAATCGATTAATTTTTTAAAAAAGAATACATAAACAGTGCCTATAAAATATACACTATTGTTTTGGTTTATTTCCACCAAATACAAATGTTCTTTCGGTACTTACGTATTATACCGTCCCACTTTATCACCAAATTTGAAGTCATCGCCAATGAGTTGCTAAACTGCCAATTATGACAATCCGGCTATGGTGTAATCCATTTATCTTTATCACCAAATTTAAATAAAAAAATCGTTGGCAAAGACGGTATAATACATAAGTACCTTTCTTTTCTAAAATTTCCTGGAATCATACTGTTAATAATTGAGATAATTCATTAAATCAAGATAAATAAGTTTTTTAATAAAAAATTCTACTTAAAATATTTTCCTTCATTTGCTCTTTTTTATCCAAAAAATCATTTATTAATTATCATAACTATTTTATTATTAAATTACTTTACCATTTTTATTATTAGAATAGAAGATGTATTTATCTAAGTGGACTTCTATATTATTAATATTATTTCAGATCTGATTGCCAAATTAAATTTGTAGTAAAAAATACCATATATGTTGACAAAGAGCTTGAGAATTGTTTTTAAATGTTATAAACTTCATATGTAAATATTTAATGATATTGTGAGTTTTATTTCCATGTAATGAGATATTTTCGTTTCATAATGTTCTCAAAATATATTTAAAAAACATCTCTAAAATCAGAATAAAAGAATCAGAAATATTCCGGCAGGAAAAAATTCAATTCTGATTATAAACATTCAAAAATGTAAAAAAAGCCTCGGCAATAACCTTCAATTTAGTTATATGAAGAATTCGTAAAAATGTAAGATAAAAATTGCATATATCAGCTATTTACACATTCTTATGTGTATTCTCACATCTACAAACTGATCGATTTAAATAAGAACAAGGCTGCCTCAGTTGCTAAGCACCGAATTAAAGTTGGGATTTTGCATCCAGTAATGATGCAGATCAAAAGGGAGGGTATTATTTTAATTTCACCTATTGCTATAGATGTGAAAAATGATTTTATAATAGATTTCAATTAGAATTTTTAATATCAAATTAGCAGTATCATATTATTAATATAATAAATAAACTATTGTTACCATTTTCACTTAACATTTGTGATTATTAATCATTAATACGTTTATTAAGCATATATGATTATTTATTATTAATAATGTGCGTTTTCTGGATTAATGTAATTAATTGATTAATTAATTACACTAATACAGCTCATCTCAAAATTCGAGGTGCAAACTTCTATGTACAATAGGACTTGCAATCAATTAGCAATACTCAGCCTTTGGGATTTCTAAGCCCCAAATTCAAATATCTAAATGTAAGAGAAAATTCAATCTTACTTTGTCATTACAGGAACTTGTAAATCATAAGAATCGAGTTATTCCAACTTGAATTAGATCACAGCATCAAAATCATTAATCCAGGGTTTTCATTTTCATCTTTTTTAATTGCTGGACGAGGACACAGGCACAGATAATTATATACAAATATTTACATAAATCCTTTTTACACGTATCATTTCTATCGCAAAGAACCATCTTTGGGTCGGTTCTTACATCAAACCCAATCATAGATTAGCTGAATCAAAACCGAAACTTGAACTCACATCTGTTACTGTGGGATCATGGGATTTTCCCCTGACGTCACCAATGCGCTTGCGCTAAAGGATTACATCACGTTATGGTGAAGACAGGAATTCCAACATCAGTGGGGGAAATGCTTACCAGACTCGGTAGATAGCGTTGCATGCTCTTAGGACTTCCGGGGTTGTTTAAAGATTCATTTCAGCATTCCTCAACAAGATTCGTTAATCATAACCAATGACCACACAGCTGACTACCTAAGCAGAATATGTTCGTCAACAAAGACACAAAGTATGGACCCAATATGCTTATTTCATGCGTATGAAAACATTTTTCTTCCCCGATGTTAGCATAGCGGTATTTCGTTGGATGATTACATCATGATTTTATTCTTTTTAAGTAAAAATAAATAATTTGATGCTTTTATTTTTCAATTAAAGAAAATTATATATGAAATGAATCTCTCCATGCAGTATTTTCTTTATCGTCTGAATAAATGGCATATTTTGAGTACAATTTAAAAGTATTTTGCCCAAGTTTGGCATGAACTGTGCAATTTGCATATGCTCAGATTTTATCTTATATCATTGCTTAATAATCCTACTATACTTTATATGAACATCTGTGACGTCATTGATATGGACAATGAATCGTTCTGTAGAATGCTGAAATGAATATTCTCTTAGGAAACGCGCAATAATCGTTTCTACTGTGTCAGCTGAGTATTTCCGCCCCAACAATTCTATTTGATTCCAACATGTCCCTTCCTTTTGGGGATGTATAGTAAAATTGTTGCATAACTCTATTTAGAAATTTAAAATAATTAATTGACTCAATTATATTTAAGTTTGAAATGCAAGAAGGCATTCCAAAATATCTTTAAGCGTGTATTCTTACGCACGTTATAGTATACCACAAAGCTTTTTAAATATATATGTTATGAACTTTTAGTATACATTTTTACAAAGAAATAAACCATACCAAATGATTATTAACTGCTAAAAAATAATAAATAAAAATTTAGTTAATTCATTTTAATGACGAATTGTTTTAAATCATAAAATCGAGACTGATGTACAATTTTTTTTATTATTATTATAGATTTGAAATCAGTTGAGTGGAATTGAGAGCAGAATTTTAAACCTCAAAAATTATTGCCGACTCCATTTTGGAGTGATTATTTATTTTCATTTTAGAGAAGTTAAGTGCTGTTGTAATACACTGAAGAGCCAGAAAAACTGGTATAGCAGATCGTATGCAAATAATGGAGGTGTGCAGCCAATCACCGTAATTCAATAGGTCGACATTGAGCGTACAAGACAACAGGTGTCTGAGGTGGCTATTACATCAATTCTTGCTCTTATAATGAATGATAGGTTTCACTATTTAAGCGATTTTTAACGGTGACTTATCGACGGCGCACGAGAGACGAAACACAGCATTTCCGAAGCAGAGATGAAATTTGGATTTTCGCACTCGACAGTTTTTAGGGTGTACTCGAATTTTTGGCTTCAAATACCCGACAGCAGTGCGGCGTGAAAATGGTCTTGATAGAACTGGATGATCAATGCCTGAAAAGAAAAGTTACACGAGATAGACGCTCATCATTTCCTCAAATTACTGCGAATTTGAATGCAAGCTCATCAACAAGTGTCGGTGTACGTATTAGGCAACGTAACCTAATTGATACGGGCTATCGCGGCCGAAAACTATCTCGTGTACCATTTGTGATTCAGCATCAAAAAACTCTGCACTTTACCTGGGCTCTCCAAATCCACCAATGGTCTCTTAATGATTCGAAAATGTCTGGTCTGAGGAGTCACGTTTCCATATGTATCGGGTGGATGGCTGTATACAGGTAAAGAGAAAATCCAATCAATCTGTGGATTTCTCATGATTATAAGGAACTGTTCAAGCTGATAGAGGCTTTGTGAGGGTAAGGGGGATGTTGACATGAAATGAGACTTTTGATGTGTGTATGCTCAACCATGATAGGTCAGTGGGGCTTTAACATCCTTTCTGACTCTCTACTTGCATTCATGCCCTGTATGCATTCTGACAGACGTGACCGATTCCAACAGGATAATGCACTACCCTACAGGTCTACAGTAGCTACCAAGTAGCTTGAGGAGCATTATTCTGAATTTGTTTCCTTCTCTTGACCATCTAATTCTTTTGACAGGAACATTTTTGGCTATATCTGGTATGTTTTTGCCATGTACTGTCCTAAGGAGATCTCCACAACCCCTCAATCCCAAGACTTTGTGGACTGTCTACATAAAATCTTCAAAAATCAGTTGAAACCACATCACGCCATGCTGCGGAACTTCTGCGTGCTCACGGGGCTCTAAACAATATTAGATAGGTGTACAAGGGTTTTTTTACTGCAGTGTAATATTCCATTGTTTAGGCTAATATTATCTATTATATGCATCTAGCAAAAATGACTATATATACAAAAATTAAATTTAAAAGAATTGTTTATCATATTATATGTCAAACGTAAGTCCGTATGTTAGCGAGTAAAAATATTTGTATTTTTTTATCCATGTGCCCGTTGCATATAAAGCATATTATGTCTTCTAAGATAAAACATGGTTTATTTAACTACTGTTCTTTCAACTCCTAGTCCTTGAAATAAATGCTCCTAAAATGTTTATTTTGCTGTTAGACTTTTTAAGAAAAATATTATACTTTCTAAGAAAATTTAATCTCAAATTTTTATTTTTTTAGTAATAAAAAAACCCTGCTGAGGATTTTTTAAAAAATTTTTGGCATAGTTTGTAATTACATAAAAAAAATTTTCTTCATATTGATTCATAATATTTTGTTAAGCTACGTTTATGTGACTACGTTAGGAAAAAAAATTTCTAAAAAAATTAGTTAGAAAATAGTTACATTTTTGAATATTTGCACAAAGCAATTTGAAAAATATCTGTGAAACAAAAATATCCCAAATAAGTGGCAAAAGGTTTTATTAAGTTTTTTTTAAAAAAAATAACATTTTGTAGCTAAAATATAAAAGGTATAAAGTAAAATAAAGTATATATATAGGGGGTAAGGTAAAATTCTTCTAGTTAAGAGGTTTAGCTAATGATTTGCTTAAAATTTTGCTGATATATATAATGTAGTGCCTAGACTGAGCAATAAGTTGTATTTCTATTCATTCTTTATATTTTGAAGTTCAAATGAAAAATAATACAAAATTTCCTTTTTGTAAATTGCAACATCCGTGAACAACCAAAAAATATTTCTAAATGAAGGGATAATTCAGGAATTATAGATCATATTAAAGAATTATTATATCAAATTTGAACAAAAAAGATGCATTAGACATAAATTTATGACATGTTTCATAAAAAAATTCTACCAAAGATTAGGAGTTAAGGAAATTGCATCGAAAAATGCAAAAGTGGATTAGAACTTATGCAAATGCAATTATGAAAATCAGTATAACTTCCCAAAAAATAGAAACTAAACTGTATAGGTTTTATAAGCAAACCTATTTAACAATTAAGAATATTAAATAAAAAATTATTAATTTAAAATAATAATTGCAAAACATGGACTTGTTAGAGTATTCACCTATATTATAAAAGTTTTAAGCCTTAGAAGAAAATGAAAGGTATAAAGTTGTATACATTTTTTTGCGAGATATATCTGAAAAATATTTATTTAATGAACCCAGAAACTTTTGAATTATGAATCAAAAAACAAAAAGTTAATAAAAATTAATTGCTGTATTTAATTAATTCCATTTTTTTACATCCAAATTTATTTGGAATAAAATTCGATTCTACTTTCTTTCAATAGAATCTCATTGGGAAAATGCAGTGCACTAATAAATTCATTCAATCCCGCATATTCGTAAAAATATGAAAAGATAAAATACTCAAAGCATAAACTTTATTGCATTTTAAATAACGCAAATGTCCTGAAAATTCTGAATTTATGATGTTACATTAAAGCATCGCGCGCAAAGGGAAAGATATCGGATTAAAAGGATGGCTATTTTAGGAAAGAATTCAGGCTTTTACTTTTAGAAAGCATTTACTTTTGGAAAATCGTGGGGAAAATATGTTTAGATATATCTAGACGCATTCTTCAAATATATGTGCTCATATATCACTCTATTTTTTTTTCTCCCATTCGAGTGAAATTTAAATTCTTTGAAAAGTCTCGCGCATTTTTGATTCTAACCATGCTATCCCACAATATTCATGGTAACCAGTTTTTAGAACATTTATAAAATATCTTGTCTTGCTGGAATGGACAGTAATATTTTTGAGGGGGAGATGTTAGTAATACTATTTTTGTGATGAAAGTTTGAAATCTTATTTTAAAGCTTAGGAGCGATTATAAGTTTTAAGTATGGAGTCTAAAAATTATTGAAAGATAATTATTAAATTTGCGCAAAAAATATGTTTCAAAAATACCATTATCTAGTTTCATCAATACATTTATTGATTCAAATGGCTTTATATAAAACTCAAGTCAAATACAACTTCTGTATTTATCTACTTAGATTATTGAAGATTATAGAATATGCATTATGAATGCCATGTTTTTAACTGAATCGAACGGCTCACTGCAGCCACTGCAACTCAGAAGACAGGCTAACCTCGTTAAATGCTACTGTAAGCTCTCCAGCTATGGTCAACAAAATAAGACGTCCTGTTATTTAAACTCTTGGCAATGCAACCAAAGACTAAGGAAAAAGAGCCCCTTCAGCCATGTTGTCTCAACAACTTTGCATCTAGATGACGTAGAACCTCATTCTCTACTCCTCCTTTCAAACCCTTCTGAAGATCTTCCAAGAGTTCATTTCTATTTCAACTTTACAGACCCTGTCAACAAAAAAGACTTTATTCCAGACCACCTTAAGCATTTAGCCTTGGAAATCATCAATAACATTCCCAAAACAGACATTAAAATTTACACTGATGGCAGCAAAATCAATAATACAGCAGGGAGTGGGGTTTACACCGAAACCCCTCATTCCAGAGTCTCTTTATTCCAACGTAACCCTGACTTTTGCTCTGTCTTCAGAAGTGAACTCCTCGCAATTGAGATTGGTCTTGAGGCGGTTTCTGAAGATAATCACTTTGGTGATGTCTGGATCTTGTCAGATAGCCGCAGTGCGCTTCAACATCTTAAAAATCGATTAAATGCCGGAGACCGTACTAGTATTTCGATACACAATAAGCTCAAGACCATCTCTCAACATCACCAAATACATCTTCACTGGTTGCCATCACATGTTGATATTCACGGCAACGAAATGGCTGATAAACTGTCCAAAGAGGGTTGCTTTCAAAATACCTCAACTTCTACCAAGCGGACCTATCAGGAGCTTTTCTCCGTCAAAAAATCTGCTATTACAAAAGACTGGCTGGTTCCTCCATCAAGTAACTGGTACAAGGGGCCTAAACCAGGTTTCTGTCTTTCCATCTCAGGAGATAGGTCATCCCATACTTGCATTTCGTGACTTGCCAGCGGACACTTAAAATGCCTTAAGTTCTCAGGGAGAAAGAAATCCTTTCCCCTTTGTCCTAAATGTCAACGCTTCCAGGCCACTCCCTCTTACATCCTTGAGTGCCTTGACCTCAGTGAAGGGGATATTTATTCATCTCCTTGGACAGTCACCGACCATCTCAGAATCAACGGTTTATTTGATCTGGTCTGACTCCGACAGACTATGATGGAGATAAGAAGAAGAAGAAGAAGATGATGTTTTTAACTTATTGAGATTAAAATTTCTAAGAGATTTACAAATGCGGCTACAAATTCAATGTCATATTTCTTTTTTTTTTCTCTTTTGCAGTATTGTGTTAACATATTTAAGAATAGATACTCTAAACTTTGATTGGTTTGATGGGCAGGTTTTAACTGGTTTTAAAATAATTTAATAATCAGTATATTCGAATACAAATCAGATTATGAGGAAATTTTAAGATTAATTTTAAAAGAATGTTTAAAGCGTATTCCTTTACTGCTTCATCTATTGTATTAATAAGAATAAATTTTTAAAACTACAATTTATTGAGTCCTTACTTAAATAAATATAAATATCTTTATCTAAAAGCATTTATCTTTTTATAAATTTAGTGATAATTCAATAAATGAAAGCTTATTCTGCAACTTTTGTTGAAACGAATAATGTGACAAGTAAATTTTTCTTCGTTGAAACTTTTGCATTTAAAACTGGTGTAATTCTACAATTTTGTTGTAAAAATCTACACTAAATTTCGTCTATCCAACTATTGTTGAGAAACATATTCCCAAAAAGATGATATATTTCAAATCATGATAATTTTGAAAGTGCGGATATCTCAAATGGGAAAATTTTTAAAAATTATGAAAAATATTTTTGATTATTACACCTTTTTCTTCGTATTCCTATAAATAAAGTGAATAAAAGAAACCATTAAAAGTATAATTATATTCCTGAAACCCAAATGGATGAGAAATAAAAAAATAAAAATGTTTTCCCCTCTCTTTCAAAATACACACGCTGTAAAAATAATTATTTTGGCAGAAACTTTAAGTTTTAATTCATTCTTATAATTTATTTCCCTTTTTCAAATTCAAACTCTCAGATTAGCTCTAAAATTATAAATTTAATCATATCTTTATCACAAAATATTAGAATATTATTAATAAATAAACTGTATTATATTCTTTAATATATTCATCCAAACTTGTCGCTTATTATATTAATTATCTTTCTAAATTAATTTAACCAAAATTCTCTTTCGATTATTTTTTTGTCATCGCTTTGATGAAATGAGACTCACTTTCTTTTATTAGTAAAAGAACGTTTAATTTTTTACTAACACGCCAGTAATGATCTTCCTTGAACGTAATTTTTTATTCTCTCCAGGGGACCAGAAGATTAAAGATTCGAATCTTTAATTAATTTTACGTTCCTGCAACAAGAAGCACCTCGGTCTTAGAAAGCCCTTTGATGTTTGAAGAATTAATAACACTCAGAAGAAAAATATGATTATTAAAATACGCAGAATGTATTTACTCATTAAAATCGTTTGGTCTTGAAAATAATCGGCAGACGGAGGATTTAATTTGAGTTGTTTCAAAATAATGAGGAAAGCTATGGGATGCAAACGATATTGATGTTGTATAAAAAAGTATTCGTTTTCAAGTTTTGTTCAATCATTAAGAACATAAAGATATTTCTCTGAAACTGAGTTAATTATATCTATTTTAGTACTTTTACTGTGTAATGTTTCTTTGCATAACACTTATCTTTTGAAATAACTTTATTGGACTGCTTTATAAAATAAAATATAATTAAATAATTTCTTTTTTATAAAATTATTTTCCAACTTTTGGAAAATTAGAATATGAAACAAATTTTCCCTGGAAGAATAAAATCAAAATTCTTTTAATTTCGAATTCAAAGAAAAACAGAATTTGTCTTTGAATCAGACTACTATTTCCAATAAAAACACTGTGACATTTTTTTTCTTTCATTATATAACATAAATAAATTTATATAAATTAAATCATTAAAAGGAATCAATTAAATTTTTCATCAAATAAAAATTCATATTTCTTTTGTAGAATTACTACGGATGCAATGTGTTTTTTTAAATCAAATATGTAGAACATAATCAATATATTTAGCAAAATTAAAATTTCAGCATGCTGATAAATCATTCCGTAACTTGAAAAACTTAACTAAACCTTATTTTTTTAATTATTCCTTTTTGAGATATGACCTTCTTCTATTCTGAAAGCATTTTTTATCTCATTATCCAAAGAGCTTCATTTCTGTGAGCTATAAATTTAACAATGTGAAGGCTATTTTTACAATTTGGGTGTGTCGACTATCAGATAAAGGCAAAATGTGGATTAATTTATCAAATTAATCAGTTTCTATTAATATTTTTTCATAAAGCTTTGGAATAGAAAATTTTACAATATGCAACATATAAGAATTTCTAGAATTTTTTTAAACGTTTTGGAATTTATTATTTTAAACAATTTTTAATTCAATTGGTTGACTTTTTTTATTTCGTACTGTATCAATTATATATTTAAATTTATATGCATATATATATTATCTTAATCAATCTTTAATCACACTTATGTTATCTTCTTATATTATGTCGTAATTTATGTCAAATAAATTAACTTTCTTTCTATCCTTTGCCCAAATTTGTTATGTTTGACGATATCTTATATTTGTTGAAGTTTAAGTAAGATTCGGTTTATTATCTTCGCAGTTTAAAAGAAAAAATTATTTTAGTGAATGAGTATATGCGATTATTAAATATTCTACCCTTAAAATGAATTTTTTTTATTGTTGCTATGATATTATGGCACTTAACAATAGAAAAATTCATGACAAAATAAATACAAAGCTTTTAAAATAACATTTTTATATGAGTATCAATACAATACCAAAAATACTTTGTTGAATAAACCAATCATATTTGAGAAATTTAATCGTAGTTAACCCCTTAAACGGTTCACCCGTATGCCGTAGGTGTATCGATTTATCGAATTTTGATAGATGTAAACAAAAAAAATCATTCTTAACAATTATAATTCAACAGTAAAATGACTTCGAATACGTAGATAACCCAAGTATTTCATGGTTTTCCATTTGAATCGAAATAAGAAAATATCCCCAAAATAGAAGGTGTTATCTTATTAGATAGTAAGGAAAATAAACCGGTTAAGGGGTTACTTTAGAAAGCCGATATTTTACAAAATTATGAAAAAAAAATTTTGTATTATATACTTAATGTTTGAACAGGTTTCTTTATAAAGCAGTTAGAATTTTGTTTAAAAGTCTATATTTATGAAGTTGTATTAATTTTTATATTTGAATTTACATACATTTTAATGCCAATTTACATCTTTGAATATTATTCTCTCAAATATAAAATAGGATAGAATTTTCTTACGATAAACCTCATAAATTAAAATATAACGTATATTTTTTATCAAATTTGTAATAATAATTTATCAATATGGTCTGCAGTTTTGCAGCTATAAAATAAATAAAGTATATTTTTCAAAAATATCATACAGTTGTTGTTTTTTAATTTTATAATGTGAAAAAAATGAATTTTGAGTTATTTATCAATTGTGTTACTTATCAATATGAATTTTGTGATATTTTTACATAAAATAGATAGAAATACAGTTTACTTTTTAATACAAGAGCTATATAATGCATTCCTGGGTTCGAGTCCCGGTTCTGGCATGATTGTTCTCCTTCTATGATTTTTGTATGTAATTTTTTTTGCATACTTAATTCTGTAAGCTAGCCCCGTGTGTTACTTAGTGGTTCTAGTAGGTTATTATAAATGCTCAAAAAAATAATCATTTGATAAATCTCTAAACTAGAAGGTTTTTATAGCATTTTTTAGCCAAAATCATCCTTTCTATAAATTTATTTGGCATAGTTTGATTTGATTAATGTTTTTGCAATTTTTTATGCAAATCAAAAATAAATGCATTTTTGTACGTTTTTCAATACGATTCATTCCGTACATAGCAGCATATTTGAAATATATCATATAATCTCAGCTAAAAGGCTGGTCATCAAGAAGGTCTAATTAGCTATAAAATGCATATTCACAGTATGAAAGCCAAATCATTATCTACCCTATTATCTCAATATATTGTGCGATATTCTCAAAATATTGTTCGTAGTTCTGGATGCAGGCAAAGATATTGTTACAATATTTCCCTGCATCTTGTACTAATAGGGTGTAGCTGCCGGAATTTCATATTTCTTTCATTACATTTATTACTTATAATTGGCAAATGTGACATTTTCCAATTGTATGTTGTTGCAGGCCGCGGATTGGTGAATGCTCCCAGAGATCCGTTCGTGAAAGTGTTTCTCCTGCCGGACGAAGAGAATTTCCACCAATCGAAGATTAGGAAAAGAACTCTCACACCCAAGTTTAATGAGGCATTTGAATTCAAAGTAAGTTATTATTATTATTATTATTATTATTATTATTATTATTATTATTATTTATCGCGCAAACTGTTCTCTTTACAATAAAAATAAATAATGTTGAAGAAAATCATTTCGAAAGTTTGCAAAACTAACATTTGTTCGATACCTTAATAAGATATGAAGAAGTCAAATTGTATATCTGTTACCGTTAGAGTATATAATGCAGTTATTTTATAGAATACCTTGTTATTCCATGAAATAACTGATCGTGTCCGTTAATGTGTGTAATACGTTATTAATTTGACACTTTAACCAGTTATTCTAGGAAATAACTGGGTATTCTATAAATTAACTAATGAGAGACAGTTAAAGTGTAAAATAAACGATTTATCTAAAATGAAATAGCTAGGTATTCTATAAAGAAACTAATGATAGACAATTAAAATGAAAAAGAAGCAACTTATCTAATTTATGCAGCATATAATTAGTATTTATGGAAACGTACTATAAAATCTTATGTTACAACAAGGATTACTAAAATGACACTTGGAATTACAAAGAACATTATTTCTAAAACAAAAACATTTTTTGTTGGCACACTGGGTTTTACACGAACATTTTTTAAAAACCCCTGAAGGGGTGGAATGTAAATATATTTGTTTACATTTACATAATCTTGTAAATGTATGTACAAGAGAGTTTTACACTTTAACGGGCACGATCAGTTATTTCATGGAATAACTAGGTATTCTATAAAATAACGGACTTCATATTTTAACGATAACATAGATAACATATCCAGAAAAAAAAACCCAAAAGACTTGTTTATCGCATTTTCAAATTAAGTGTTTAAGGAATGAGAAAATATGTAGTTTTAATGTGAAAATGAATAATATAGTTATAATAAAGACTATTAATTACTTGTAAAATAATATAGAGAATGTACAGAGGTCGTTAAGTTTACTAAGGCATTTGATTAGCTCGCATCAATTTGAACAATATGCTGAAATGCGGGTGTTTATGGGTTACAAACTGTTTTCTTTTTCTTTAGATATATACAACTACTCATATTCGACTGATGTACCATAATAAATATAAATATTAAATGTTATATTTTTTATATAAATATTAATTTTTTTTTCAAAGTCTCAGATTAAATGCCGAAGGAGAAGGCCAAGTTCACTTTAAGGTAGATTCGAAGGGGAAAACTAGACTACTTTGGAATTTTCCTCCCCAAAAGTGGAGATGAACATTTGTATTAGTTAGTGTTAGGAAAATGCTACAAATTTCGACATGACCAATATTGTTTGAATTTAGAATTTTACTGCAGAAATTTTTCAAGAGGTAAAATTTGAAAACATATTAATTTGATGATAAACGAAAATAAATCCAAAATCAATTTTAAATAAATATTTCAATATTTTTTTTAAAAATCCAGATTAGTTTTTTTTAGTGTTTTCATTTCCAACAACTCTAAAATTCTGAAAGTCGATATATTAAAAATTTCTGTACCACCATTATGAATATGAATCATTTAAGGTTCTATAAAGTCCTGGTGTACTAGATCCCTTATACATCAGGACTTATAAAAAACCACAAACACATTAAAAATCTAAAACAATGCTTGTTTAAATGTTCCATATTAAATGTAGAGGGAGAAGGGTTTACTCAGTTTTAAAGCATGCTTTGGGAAAAAGCTGAATTACTTCGGAATTTATCTCATTGAGAGCACGGATGCACAGTTGTGGTAGTTGGGGTAAAGAGAAGTTCTGTAACGGTTAAAAGTTAATTGTGATATAAATTGCGTTTTTATTATTACAAAAAAAAGTCTTGGGATAAAATTTGGAAACATTTTAACCTGAAATAAATAATAAAAATTATCTAAATGTGAATTTTTTTAATTTTTAACAATCAATAAAAAAAGCTCTAAACACATTTAAATGATGATAAACAAAAATGAATATGCAAAAACTATTTTAGATATATGAATTAAATAACTGAAGTTTTTACCACCAAAAATAATTTAAATTGTTAGTTTATTGTTTTTAACTCTAAATTTTTCTAAAAGTTTAATTTTTTTAAACAGCATCATGAAATAGCATTAAAATCTAAAAAAATTACTTTCAATAGTTTTAAAAAAAATTGTTCGATATTTTTTTCGAAATGACAACTTTTTGAATGCAATCTAACCAACGTAACAATTAAATTTAAATGTTAATCAAAATTACTTCAAGTGAAGTAATTTTTTTGTAAAAAATACGTTATTAATATAAGTTTCAGCACCAAAATATATATTAATAATCTTTTATATTAACATTTTAAACTATTTAAAAGCAAATAAAAACATATTAATTTAAGCTATGATGAAATCATTATGCAGTTCTCACCATAGATCCTTACGCAATAAAAGGCTATGTGTTAAAACACAATACTCTATTGTAAGTAAAGAACTGCAGCAGTCCTGACGCAGAGGTAGCGAGTCTTCACCGTGTTCTGGGCGTCCTTGGTTCGAGTCCCGGTTCGGGCATGGTTGTTCTTTATCACATTTGTCTGTGAGATGTGTCTCCTGTAAAAAAAATGCTGTGCGTGGGATGTGATGCGTGAGTAGCCCAGACGTATACTTGGCCCTAGGTGGCGCTACTTTAAAACAAAAGAAGTACTCTTTATATTTCTCCTGGTGTCAGCGAGTTTGTCCATGGCAAGATCTATTAGAATCGACGACAAATTCTGAACCGAATTCTAATACCTCGAAAAATCTTTGATGAAATGCAATTTTCCATGAGCATTTTCTCCCATTAAATGACCTCATCCCGTATTAAAGCTAATTTCATCTAAGTCATGCCACCGAATATTCTGAATTGAAGTGACTAGTAAACAAATAAAATGCAATGCATTAAAAATATCAGGGGATATGTTGTCGTTTTTTTTTTCTAATGGTACAATTAATAATTCGATTAACTTGAAAAGATCGTGGAATCTTAAATCGTAAATTTAAAATACAGAAATTAGGTTTAGAAATGTTGTTTAAATTTATCAGCTACGTATTGTATTTTAAAAGCTTTTTTTTCTTAACTTATTTTTAAAATTACAAATCTACTTATTCGATTTCCGTTTTAAGTTATAAATAAGCTTAAAAAGGAAAATTTAAGTAAGATATGAGCTAATATAATCATTTAAACTATTAAAAAAGAATGTTTTTGTAAAATAAGAATGGTAGTTTTGTTTCTTTGGACAAATTTTCTCAAAAATTCTTGTTCAAAATTATATTTTAGTTCAGTAATTATACTAAAATTAATACAAACAATATTTAATCTATTCTATTCTATTATTTATTAAATGATTAAGTGGATAAAATAAATATCACATGCTTATTTTCTAAAGAAACTTTAGAGTATTTGCAGAAATCTAATATTTCGAATATACTAATGTGTCTATATCTTTTAACAATGGGCATATCTTTCTGAACTTCGATACAAATACTGTATGAATTGATAACATTGTTCTTGATTTTTTGTTAATATAATTTCGGATTTTTAAATGCATAGCTTTCTTTTAGATTTTTGAGCAATTATATTAATGCAGTTCTAAATCGGTATGATAATTCAATGAATAACTATTAAATATTCAAAAACCGTTGTTATGTAAAAAATTGTTCATGAAATTGCTGAAATGCTTAAGCATTTTCATACTTAAAATATATTTTTTTAAAATTACATTAAATTAAATTTTATTATTGCGTATTAAATAAATATCTAAATATTGAAGTGAATAAAATTCTAAGTTAAGTTTTCTACAAAATTATTATTAATTCGTCTTACAGTGTTTCTTTTTATATTATTGAATTTTTTTTGCTTTAAAATTTACAGGAAGATTGTCATATATCTTAATACTACACCATTTAACAATACATAATTGGAAAAATTGTTCAAAATATTAAAAACACTTTTCAAAAAAAAAAAAATATTTCCATTTACTTTTTCTAGACATTCTTTCTCAACATTATTATTTTCCGATTAAGTTGCGGTATGTAAAACTTCAAATTGGACAAGATTTCCATCGTAGGATTCTTTTATTTAAATAAAAAAATCAGACATGTCCGCTCGAAAAAAAATTTTTTTTCTACTCTAGATCCTAAAAAACTCCACTTCCAAAACTGTTCAGCCTAATTTACATTTTAATCTTGAAAAAATGATGTATGCGTTCTTTGTTCGTTACTGTCTTTTTTTTTTTTCGATTTCCATGAGTCACGAAGGACGAAATAGTTTTTGAAAATATTTTCCTTTTTATTCGATGTTTTCTTCATGTTTGTGGTAAATTAAATAAAAACGAAGATGTTCACTGAAACGAACATCTCATTCTTCCCCAACTTGTGGGTGGGAAATGCATTGTGGGATGTTTTTCTTCGGATGTTTCAAGGGAAAGATTTTATTCCAAAACAGTTTATTTTGATTGTTTGTTCTAAAATCATGTAAAGTTGAATTATTTTTGTGTATTTTTAGATTTATTAAAGTATTCAACTATTGAAAATAGCCTTTAAAAGCAATTGTGCTGTGAGATAACATCTGTATGCCTATTTTTTTAATAGGATTGAATATTCCAAGACGGCATTTGAGTTTCCTTAATATATGGATGTTCCTTCCAATTATAATCACAACACAAATAGTAATAAAAACATAATATAAGCAAATTTTGCAATATAAGCTACTTAAGATGTCCATGATTTGTATAGTGCTGTTACATAAAGTTCATTTAACATTTATAAAGCTAAAAGCTAGATAAGGTCGTTTAATAACTAAATTTTATTACGTAATAAGACATTTAACAAAAATAGTTGAAATTTAAACAATGACTGTAATAAAAATGTAAACTTAAAGCGACTTGAATCGTTAATTGAATAACAGACGTTACGATAATTAATACTATAACCCTATTGTGCTCTACACAATGGAAAAATGAAAAGCTATTTGATTCGAATCGCTCGTTTTAGCCTCTCGAATAAATAATTTTATGGAAAGTCAATTAAAAAATCTAGAAAAAATCGTTACTCCCTATACAGATATGTCCTTAATTCATGTGTTTTCGAGAATCTTTAATTTTATGTAACCAAATCTGGCACCAATATCAGTTTATTAGGTACTTACATATTATACCATCTTCACCAATGATCGCCAATGGTTTAGTAACTCATTGGCGACGAATTTAAATTTGGCAATAAATATCAACGGATTACACCATTGCCAGATTGCCATAATTGGCGGTTTAGCAACTCATTGGTGACAACTTCAAATTTGGTGATAAAGTTGAACGGTATAATATGTAAGTACCGTTTATTAACCTGTTATTGATTCAGTATCTATTAAAATACCTGTAAAAGGATCTTAGTTATTATTAGATTATCTTTTCACAGACACAATATTAGAAACTCATGGAAATTTGTATACATTTATATACCTACATAGGATGTTTTATAACGTATAATATTCAGGCCAGGCTGGATATTAAGACATCTTACGGTACTTACGTAATTAGACCATCCATCTTTATCGCCAAATTTGAAGTCGTTGCCAATGAGTAGCTAAACTGCCAATTTAATTTTTAAAAAATTGTTCAAACCTTAACTGCCGTCTGCCATTTTACCGCCGTTGGTCTTTATCGCCAAATTTAAATCCGTCTCCAATGAATTACTAAACCATTGGCGGCCGTTGGAGAAGATGGTCTAATACGTAACTACCCATTTAACTATATTTGTGATAAATAGAAGAAAAATATTTTGCTTTTTTTTCAACAGGACTGATCAGAATCACTTTTATATACCGTTTCAATATAAATTTTTTTAAACTAATTGGAATAACCGTCATTACAATAAAAATTCTTCATTTATTTCAGTATTTGTTAAATATCTGAAGGGAAGGACGAAATTTGGTGAATTTTATCAGATTCGAATCAAAACTTTAATGCTACACAGCATACATTTAAATCATGAGATAATACGTGATTACACATTGAGAAATCATTATGATTAAAGTAATTATAAGGAAAACAATAGGTTTTTTTCAGTAGATTCTATATTTTTAGAAAGAATTTCAATAATATTTTTTATATCTTAGTAAAGCATTTCATTTCATGATGATAAATAATTCTCTCCTTAATTGATTAGTCACTCTTTATTAAATAATTCCCTATTTTTTTATATTTTTAATCCTACTTTTTATAAAAACATTCCTTAATAGCTTATCTTCTAGAAACTTTATTTGCTTTAAATTGAAAATGAGTGGGTTGAGAATTACTTTAAGATGATTTTGAAATAGTTAGATAATTTACTTCTTTCGATTTTTCCTATATAATAAAGAAACTATTGCTTTATAATATTATTAATAAAAGTTTTTCTTAATCTTAAAGTATCTAAGAAAAATCCATGTTTCGTCTTTCATCCCACCCATCTTAATATTTCATCGGCTTTTCTTTAAAAAAAATGCTCCCCTCTGTGTAGTTAATTATGATTCTTTATTCTAATCCTCAATCTGGAACGCCTGCTGACTCACTCCTACGCATGACTGATTCTTTACCCGTCGTCTTAAATATTTAATTCTCAAAATAATCTATAAATAATTAATTTTGCATTAAGAAATAATGTTAGCAAAATTAATAATTCTATAATCCAATGCACTTTGCGTTTACTTTTAAAAATTAATAAATATTTGTTCAGGAATAGAAGATTTGTTCATACTAATAAAATTTTATAAAATACGGTAAACAGATTATAAATTAATTATAAATAAAATTCATAAATAATATTTTACATGCTACGAAATTTCAATCGCTAAATAGATATCTTTTTTAAAAAAATTGTTATTAATTATGAAACGCACAAGGTAAATATTTAATAATTAAATTTTATTAATAAAAAACTATTAATTTATAAACATATAAAAATATTTTTATGATAATAATTTTTTCATTGATTTTTTTAAAACAAAATATTAAAATGTTATTAATGGCGCTTGCCATGGACAAGCGAACTAACGGCAATCAGTAATTTTAAGCCGATGGAGCGTCTCTTGTTTTTGAAGTAGCGCCAATTAAGCCCAAGAATACGATTTAGCTGCACACGCATCACAATCGTTTGCACAGCCCTTTTTTACAGGGGGGGGTACATTCATAGGCCTCACACATAGACACCGAAGAACAGCATTGCCCTATCCGTTACTCAAACCCGTAACGGTCAGATCACGGGGAAGACGCGCTACCTCTAGGCCAGAACGCTGGTACAATGGTATTTAAACAACCTTAATTGTTTGTCTCCGAATTAAATATTGTAACATGAACCAAATTAATTG
Source organism: Argiope argentata (assembly GCA_026289955.1). Taxonomy (NCBI): domain Eukaryota; kingdom Metazoa; phylum Arthropoda; class Arachnida; order Araneae; family Araneidae; genus Argiope; species Argiope argentata. The sequence continues at coordinate 3,135,750 of JAOUZG010040955.1, read as the reverse complement.
TTGAGTATAAAATGAATAAGCTATAAAAAATAGTTTGATGGAATCCGAGCGTTTTTAATACTTAGAAAATATAAAGGTTGTGGAATGCAGGGACATATCCGATAAATAAAAAAAGTTGCAAATAATTAGTGGAAATTTTGTTTTATTGAATGTTTTGAGGCTGCCATATATGCATACATAAATGTAGAAAATTCAAGAAAAAGATAGATAGCCTTATGAAAGATGAATTCACTGTGCAGTACTACAAATCAAAATAAGAATTTTTTTTTCTTTCCTTAATGAATGTTTAAAAAAATACTAGCTTAGTTATATTAACGTCCTATTGAAAAGCAACACTAGGGCTATTTTGCGACGGACCTTGTAATTTTGAACCACGGTCAGATGACGAGGACGATAACTGAGCTGGCACCCCGTTCTTCATACTACACGTTTGGCCCTGACGTATTTAATGTTCAACACCTCTCTCCCTAAACGACTATACTTCAGTGGAATCGGGTTCCAGATCATGAGAACCTACGGTACACGAGTCGAGATCTCAACATCAGGCCACCATAGCCAACACAAATTACTGGAGAAAATGTCTTATTATTTGAAAGCAATAAAATGTGTCTTAAAAATTATATTATGGTTCAGATCTCGTTGGTTTAGTACCTTTTTCTGCACTAACATTATTGTTGCAGTATCACTCTAACACGCATTTCCTTTATGTAGATTTTAAATTCATCAACATTCATTGAGTACAGATTAGGCATAATTTGAGAACATGCCTTTTCCCATGATTACTTTATTTATTTGTGTATTCATTGGATTTATATGTGTTTTGCATATATGATTTAATAATTATTATGAATTCATTTATAAGACTATTTTTTGTAAAGTTTGGGGGAATTATTAGGATTTCACAAAATATTTATATCAATGTTTATGCTTATTTATTTTGCCAAAAATACTATTTAAATTATTTTATATATCATCAACTTAATTTTTTTTAAAATATTTTGGAGTTTTGATGTAATTTCCGTAAACTTTTTATTTTATTTTATCATAAATATCATTATGTAGATTGGTTTAATTCTTTTTAATTAAATCAAAAAACATTGTAAGATTTTGATACAGTTACTAGTTTTATCTTACTTTTAGAACAGATACTTTAAATTGATATAAACATTTAGTGTTGTCATCATCATTATGTATTTAGTATTTAGAACAAACAAACAGAATAATTTGGTTAGTAGAAATGAAAAACTAGATCCTTATAGAATGCATTCTATTCGATATTGTTACGTTTTTAGCTTAGCGGGTTCGGATTGAATGGATTTTACTTGAAAACAGCACAAACAAATTCATTTACAGCTATTTACAGATATTTACAAGGTGACTTGAGAAAGGAAAACTTCAGATAAAAACAATCCAACAGTCAACACTCACTCACCGCACAATACTTAAGCACAATAAAAACAGACTGCAAAAAAGCTATCGTATAGCGCAGTAAAAAGTAAGTCACAGCGAGCTCAATTATGCAACGTTGACAGCAAACGTAAACACAGCTCACTTATAACAAGCGTGGAAAGTAATCCGTTAGTACAGCGAGACGCTTCTCTTCCGAGAAGAAAACTCACTCTCTGCCGACACTACGGCAACCCGTCCCTTATATAGCCGAGCGAGCGAGCGCCCAAAAGCACACGAAACTTCAGAAAACACCACGAGCGATCCAGCGGCTACCAGACTATTCTTTTCGCCAAACCAACCTGGCTGGCGCGAAGATCCTCTCCAAATGCCGCCAACCTCGAACTCCCCCCCCGCGACGCTTGCCCGCTCGTAACAATATTTTATACATTCGTTATACGTAGACTCATTAGAAAATATCGTATTGTAGTTTATTTTATTTATCTTATCTCATTGTCACAATGATAAACGTAGTCTTCAAATTTCAACAAAATCTTTAACCTTCAAATGTCCTTGCACGGTATATTTCATTGCTTATTTGTAAAATATCATTTATCCATCAACTGCTATTTCTATGGAATTGTTATCATTAAGTATTCCTTAAGAACTATTCCATGAGGGTTAAACGACCTTCACTTTTTGCAGGTGTCTCCAGACGATTTGCCGAACAGAACGTTGAAATTATCTGTATACGACGTCGACAAGCGTAAAGTTCGTCACTGCTTAGGTCATGTGCTCTTCCCGCTCACGAAAAATGATACGATGTCCGGCGACACCATGTGGAAAGATTTGGAACTCGCAATACAGGTAAGGCAGTTTTGAGCATTGCTTTTTGCATTGTCGAAATATATTCTTGAATTCAATTTTTAGATAATATCATTTTATCAAAAATAAATTTTTTCTTTTGTTGAAACTATGACAAATTTCATGCACCAATATTGATCTTACTTTACATGATTTCACTATCAATTCAATTCTGTATACGCTGGTTTAAAGAACAAGTTAATCTATATAAATACTTTTTAACAAATATATGAAAAATTTAATTAGAATCAATTAATTAAAAATTCAATAAACTATTTTTCGTGTTCAAATCAAATAATATTTTTTTTTCAAAAGCAATGGTTATCTTTTAATTTATTGCTTTTGATCAATTAATAGACTATCTATTAATAGATTAAGCAATTTTTATTGTAAAATTCTAAGAATTAAATTATGGAAGTTCCTTTGAAACATTTTTGTTTAACTTCCCTAATTTCCTATATGTAAAGTTAGAATTTTTTTATTTTAATCTTTTTTCATGTGTTAGGTTATTGAAAATTTATATGCTTGACAATAAACTATTTAATATTTTTACTATTTAATTATATGGAAAATTTAATTAGAATTAATTAATTTAAAATGTGATCATAATTAATTAATAATTGTATGTTATTAGTTTCGTGGATACAATATATATTTTTCTAACTATTTTTCGTATTGAAATCATATAATATGTTTTTTTTTAAAGAAATTTACCTCTATGGATTTTTTATTTACTTATTTAAATATATTTTTCATACTTTTTTTAAAAAAATTCTATTAAGGTTATAAAATAATTAAATAATTCTTAAACTTTTTATTTAAATAATGATTTTTTGAATATTATTATAATAAACTGAATTTAAAAATAACGAAATTGTTTTAAATACAATTTTTTAACATTTAGATTGAGATATTTGTTTAATTCCTTCGTATCGTTTAGATTACCATTCTTTTTAAATAATATATTAATCATTTTTATTGTAAATTTATAGTAATAAAATTATGAAGGTTCCTTTAAAACATTTTTGTTTAACTTCCCTAATTTTCGCTATGCAAAGTTAGAATTTTTCTATTTTAATCTTTTTTCATGTGTTAGGTTATTGAAAATTTATATGCTTGACAATAAACTATTTAACATTTTTACTATTTAATTATTCTTTAATCGATTAAATTAATTAAATTTTTATTTTATCCATGTGCTGCCACCTGATAGGTCATTGAGAAAATGGAATCTGAATTCGCAATTCTGAAATATAAATGATTGAAAAGCAATAAATAAGAATTAATTATAATTGGAAGGTATCTACTTTTTAGAGCATTAATAAACATTTATTTTAATTACATTCATATTTGCTTGATTGTTAAAACTAATATTTAGTTTTTAGTAATTGAAAATATTTAATAAGCAACATTCCAAATGATTTTTAGACATTTTTTAGCAGAATGCAATTATGATTATTGTAGTATTTAAAAATTTTCACCTGTATAGAATTAAATTTGGTTGTGAATAGCCTCGTTTTATCTAATTATCTCTTTAATTAGGATGCTATTTTTAAATCTTAGTGGACAAGAATTTAATTATCAATATATAAAGCAAACTCTCTTATTTGAATTAAATTCAAAAACAATATTAATTCAAAGATCAGTTTTGATGCTTTTTGTGCAAGTACAAAAATGACGGTTAAAATACTGTTTTTCCAATAAAGGTGATGTTTATTGAATACTTCAATAAAAGAAATATAATTCTTTTATTTCTAAAAATAAAAACGTCCTATTTTGAATATGAATGTATTAGATTTAAACCTGTGTAACATCAGAATTTAATGCACTATTTTTAATTTTTTTTTCTAAAAATGCACCATTTATTTCTGCTTTATAATAAAATAAATAAAGGCATAAATTTATTCCTTTCAAAACATCTGATAAATTAATTCCGTACTTCTTGCATACTCGTAGTGAATAAAACATTTCCTTTTTCAAGTAAATTTATAAATTCATAACACTTCGCTTAAACTCAATAAAAATGAAAATGGCAAATAGGATTTTCCTATAACTGTCAAGAAAAACTTCCCTTTCCACCCCCGCCCCACCCCTCCTACCTCGCGGGATCCAAACAATTCTGTTTTTTAATCATTTCACATAAAAACGGACAAATATTGTTGAATACATTTGTGTAATTTTGCTGTTATTTAAAATTCAGGAAAACTAGAAAATACATTCGTAAAAATGAAATTATTAAATATTGCGAGAAGTTCATAAAAAATGTTTATTTTTTATGTGCTATTCAAATTTTAATTTTTTTAAACTCTCTTAAACGTTTTTTTTTCTCCTTGAGTCATTTTTAGAAGTTAAAATAAGTATTAATGTAAGTGAATTTAAACATGGCTAAACTAATGTCCTTAAATTATTTTCTTTGTCACCATAGCAATAAAAAAACATACAAGTGAAATATATATTCATATTATTATTATTAAATCGTTTCATTCTATTAATTAAAATTCTCATAAAAACGTTGTTAAGTTTTTGATTCCAAATTTATCTTTATTCTACTGTTTTGTTGTGGTTTTTCTTCTGCAAAATTTGAAGTTGAAAAAAAAAATGATAAGGTTTACAATGTATTTAAATCTGAAATGTTTTCTTCTCTAATTTCCACTGTCAATTTTTTAGAGTTAACATAGCATGAAATAATTACATTAATTTTGTTGTCAGAAATATACACACTTAAAAATAACTTTCAAGACCAGCTTTTTAAAAATGAATGCAACTTAAGGTATAAAGGTTCCAAACTGTAATCCGTGCTCCACTAGTGAGTCCAAGTAAATTTAGGGAATCGGAACTGAGTTTTGAAAGAATATTGTAGAAGCGGGCGAACGCAGCGAAAACTCGCGGAAGGAGAAAGCGATTGGCGACGTTTGACGAGGAGTTTCGAGCCATTCGGGTTGGTTTGGTGAAATAAATAGTCTGGTAGCCTCTGGATCTTTCGTGAAGCTTCGCGTGCTTTTGGGCACGCGCTTGCTCGGCTATATAAGGAACGGGTTGTGAAATTGAAGTAGCTCCGGCAGTTAGTTAGTTGAGTGTTTCCTCACGGAAGAGAAGCGTCTCCCTGGATTAGCGAATTACTTTCCGCGCTTGTTGTTTGTGAGCTGTGTTTACGTTTGCTATTAACGTTGTATAATAGAGCTCGCTGTGACTTACTGTTTGCTGCATTATACGATAGTTGTTTTTCAGTCTGTTTTTATTGTGCTGTAAGTGACTTTTGACTGCTGTATTGTTTTTATCTCACGTTTTCCTTTCTCAAGTCATCCTGTAAATATCTGTAAATAACTGTAAATAAATTTGTTTGTGCTGTCCTCAAGTAAAGTCCATTCAACCAAACCCGCTACGCTAAAAACGTAATTATACATATTTTTTCACATGTTGCAAATATGTAATGTGGTGTTAAATATCTATCAAGTTTCACAACGGTAACACGACAAAAACCGTATTTCACGAATTATTCTTCTCCTTTCAGATTTCTACCATCCAATCAGATGCTTCTTTTGACAGTGATAAGCCAATTTAGTTTGCTTACGCACTAATTTCCAAATAGTTCTTTATTATTTGTGAAATTATTTAAATATGAATGATTTTCGTATTTAATAAAAAAATTAAATATAAAAAAATCATTAAAATGAAATCATTTATTATCAAGAACTTTCTTATCCGTAGTAAATACTCGTCTAAGAAATTCTTGTGCTGAGAAGGAATTGGATGGGTATAGAATCACTGAATTAAGAAATTAATGTCTTTTAGGTTTTAAAAATGTTGTTTCATTTATAAAAGTTTTTTTGTTGTTGTTTTGGTTTATTGATCCTCCCTAAGAGGCACTTCAAAATGAGGATAAGATTTTTCCAGCTTGGTGGTTGGTTCTGGCCACCGTGGAGGGCACACAGATAGGTGGGAGTTAGGCTCCTCCCATCGATGATGGGAGTTACTTCTTACGGGAAGGGTTATACCTTGGCTGGTGATGACCCTTAGGACTTCACAGTTACCGCCAGTGTTGCTATTGCGGCAGTACGATTCAATCAGTTTTATCGTTTATTCCGTGTGCCTTCAGGTGGATCGGAGAGTTGGTATTTGTCTTGGTTTATTTAATATTTGATAAAACAAAAAGAAATAATTGAAATTAAAGCATCTTACTTTGTAAGGTACACGAAAAGTTTTTTTTCATATGAAGCATTTATTTTTACTTTTCATAAATATTCACACAAGGTCTTTCAGGTCACGCA
>JAOUZG010040955.1:3097733-3128832 GCA_026289955.1 Argiope argentata | reverse complement strand
ATAGTCGGATTTAGTGTAACACTAAATACAGATCTCCAGTTCCAGAGTAAATTTTATATCCCTCAATTTGCTTTTATTAATATTAAGTTATGACGTTCACGTTTCTGTACACGCGGATGAACATATCGACTGACAATAAATTCAAGTTTTTATTAAATTTTCAGAGACATCAGCAGCTGAAATTGTAAGACCCTATACCAAATTTTATTTGATGTTCTTGTTGCTTTTTTATTCATGACATTTATAGATGGGAGGTATGTATAAATCCGAAAATATTGTTTTGAAATCCAGTTGTTCTAAAATATTGAACCAGTAAAGTGCTGAAATAGAAAGTAGTAGAAACGTTTATTTTCGAAAGCCGTGTTTCCATTTTTTTAACAATTGGAATGCATTCTTTTCGTATTCTGGAATATATAAAAAAAAAAAAAACATCGGAACAGGATATTTAAGTTTACACTTCTCAAAAATATTCAATCAATATATAGAAATAAGGATGTGCCTGGTCAAAAGAAAAATCAACCGATAAATATTTTTGTTTACATACTTACTTACATATTTACTGAGGCCTTAAAATCAGAACCATGTCTTTGAGTGGTGGTGATTTAAAAATCTGTTGGATTTCCCTTAAATCAAGAATCATGCTGGCTTAATCGGTTGGCAGAATTTATCTACAATGCCATGTAATAAAAATAAATTGTGGAAACATTTTGAGTTGTTATTTTGCTGTCTGTTTTGATGAGAATTATTTTAATAATGGAAAAAAAATGATTAGTTCAAAATTATGTTACTATTATATAGAGCGATTATTAAAAAAAACAAATTTTTTACTGCATAATACTTACAGAAATATTTTTATTTTATTGTAAAATAATTTCAATCTAGACAACTGATGACCTTTAAACATTGAAAAAATAATTTCAATGCTTCTTCATATAACAATGTGATTGCCACATTCTTGGATTTGACATTGAACGAAATATCGATAACTTCAAGCGTGTCTGTCATATATCATGAATTACTAATATCCTTAAAATGTTGAGAACTTCTATTTCAGCACCTTATTTTTTACCTCAGATTCGCAATGATTTACTTCAATTGTACGCCATATGATCCTGCTGTGCCCAGGTCTAGGTAAAATTCTAGAGAAGTAAATGACAATATTTACTCAAATTTTCCATCCTTAAAAACACTGAGCATTTCTAATTCAGTTGCCAATCTAGTGCATTACATTCTTTGCTGAATTCTTTCTGTTTAGGTCTTAGATAACTACGATGAACTACACACGTGATTTTCTTTCTTTCATTTTGCTGTTGTTTTTTTTGTGTGTTCTGCTTTGCAACGAAAAGAGTGGTGTAGTAGCTTCTGATGGTATGGACCCTTGAGCACTTGAGCATTCTTGCTCACACACGTCACAAACTCTTTTTACGTGGCAAATTTCATCTATGCATTTCTTTCCTTCATACACGGATCGTAATTTAGATCTGGAAAAGAGAACAATCACTTCTGACCCAGTACCCTCAGTGGTATTTCTCTCGACATGATGGACTCTGCGACTAATGATTTAACGTGCCTAATGATTAATGATTAATGACGTGCCTAAAGATGCGACTAATGATTAACGGAGAGTCTTTGACTGGAGGATTCGAACTCGCAGCCCAAGGGTTGAGAAACCAACACCCTACTAACCAGGCTATCCCGGCCTTTATTTTATTCTTTTTTTTTCAAATAACAATTTAAAATAGTTAATTACATCAGTTCCCATAGTAAAAGTTACGTTCATCATAATCAAATTAAAGCTCTTTTTCCCCAAAAAATAATAAAAAAAATTTGTGTATTAATAATTATATCAGATTTAATAGATTTCATGTTAAATCTGTTAAAGTTGTAAATAATTATACAATTTTAACAGATTTCATGACGTTAGAGTTTTATGTTTTATTCTAAACTGATTTCAATAAATTTTTATCTATTTTTAAAAATGCGAATTAATATTACTATTCCAAATTATGATGTGGAGTCACATCATCATTCTATGTCACACTGCAGAATTTCTGAAAGTCACGGCTTTACTGTAGCCGTGTAAAATAAAATATGATTTAAAACTGAAATAATCACATATACTCTGAACAGATTGCCGGCAGAAAATAAATGCCAACAACAAAAATCATCCGATGGACACATTTCTCAACATGCTTGTTTTCTTTACGATTTTTTTTATCGTCATTTCAGCAATCCTCATATTTTTTCAGCTGCCACCACCGCTGCTGAATGGTGGGTGGTCTGTTTACCCACCTTTCAACTTCCACGTCATCGCCGATGCGTCAGGTCTCGCTTCTGTAAAAATCCATCACGAACGCTAAATAAGAGCAACAATTACTCTGATTGTTCAAGTTTGGAATTAATATTCGTTTTTGTTTTCGTGACTCTTTCTTTAATTCGAAGCAACGGGCATTTTCACATGAAACTTCTCGAAATGTGACAGCTGCTGTCACATAAGAGAGGTTCTTAGATTTTTGAAATTACTTTTCTTTATCAATTATTGGGTTTTCGCGTAAATATCAAACAACCATGAAATTAATATTAATAAGGAAAACATTTTCCGCAGTAATTAGTTTTTTTCCTGAAGGTAATTCTTTAATGTTTAGCAAAGAACAAAATGGCAATAAAATTATAAAATATTGTGAATTTTCTTCTGAAGAAGCTCTATGTTGAGAAATATTTCGATTCATTGAGATGAGAATTATTTTTTTAAATTTTATATCGAGAAAACGAATTAAAATGAGAATTCCCTTTTCTCCTTTTAGAATACATTTACATTTATTTATAATTCATTCATATAAAGCATACAATTCATTTGTAACTAAGATAGTCTAAAATTGTTATTGCTTTTTATCATGAATATTAAAATATGCTATGAATTTATGCTATGATTAATAATGACATTTTTATTTGTTTCATATGTGAATTTGGTCTTCTATTCTTTTTTATATTCATTTTTAATTCATAATAACAAAAACAGTAACATGCATCCAATTCATATAGAAATAAATGTAATATAAAAAATTTGTTTTGTTTATTTTCATGAAAAAAGTAATTTAAAATTTTTTGTTACCACGTCATTTAAGTATTCCAAAATCTATTTAATTTTTAAATATTTTAATTATTTACGGATAACTGTAATTAACATACAAAATGATTCTTTTTAATTTTCGTAAAAAAACAAGAAATCATTTGTTAACACATCATTTAGATATATCAAAATTAATTTTATTAGCAACAAATACTCACATAACTAATATTAATGCATAGTAAACTTGGGAAGCGAGATTAGTTTAAGTTATCAATAACTTATCAACAACATCTTTTAAGGTTTTTGTATGTATGCTCTAAGAATCTTTCATCAACTCAAACTAATTGGTTATTCTTACGTGGTATTTTACATACTGTCATTTCTACGGATGAAAGGCAAGCTTTTGTCAAACTTTTATGATGGAACATTCTTTTTTCCCAAATTTAATTTCACCCTTTTAACATCATAATTATGAAACTCAATTAGTTCTAACATTTTATCATTCACTACAGTAGAAATTACTATGCTTCTAAAAGAAATTAGTAATTTCGACATACTCAGAAAATTTCACTTTTCATCAAAATGGATGTCTTATTTACACTGAAGAGCCAAAAAAGGATATAGGCATACGTATGCAAATAAAGAGTTATGGAACCAATCAGAATACAGCGTTGAGGTAACTAAGACCTATATGAGTCAGCAAGTCTCTGACACCGATGTTAGATTGACTACTTCTATGACATCGGCAGGTTATAAAGATTTAAGTGAGTTTCAACGTGGCATGATTGTCGGCGCACGAGAGATGGGACATAGCGTCTCAGAGGTAGTGATGAAATGGGAATTTTCCCATAAGACCATTTCCCAAATGTACCATAAATATCGGGAATCCGGTAAAGCATCAAAACAAAACTTCGTTCAAGAATGGGGCCAACGACGATTGGGGAGAATCATTAAACGTGACAGAAGTGCAACATTTACACAAATTACTGCAGATTTCAACGCGGGGCCATCAAAAAGTGTCAGCGTTCGAACTGTTCGCCGATATGGCCTTTAGGAGCGGATTGCCCACTCGTGTACTCTTGATGACTGCGCGACACAAAGCTTTACACACCGTCTGGGCTGATTGAAAAAACGTTGCCTGGTCTGACAAGTCTCATTTCAAATTGTATAGAGAGGATAATCATGAACTTGTATAAAGACAACCTCGAGAATCCGTGGACCCTACATGTCAACAGGGGACTATTCAAGATGGTGAAGGCTCGGTGATGATATGGGACGCGTGCAGTTGTAATGATATGGACCTCTGATACGTCTAGATACGAATCTGACAGGTGACTCGTACGTATGCCTCCTGTCTGATCACCTGCACCCATTCATGTCCATTGTGCATTCCGACGGACTTGGGAAATTCCAGCAGAATAATGTGACACCCCACACTTCCAAAATTGCTACAGAGTGACTCCACAAACAGTCTTCTGACTTTAAACCCATCCAGTGGTCACCTAAATCCCCAGACATGGGCATTATTGAGCATATCTGGGATTTCCTGCAATGGGCTGCTCAAAGAATATCTCCATCTTCTCGTAATCTTACAGGTTTATGGACAGCCCTTCTGGATTCGTGGTGTCAGTTACCTTAAGCACTACTTCGGACTTTAGTTGAGTCCATGCCACGTCGTATTGCGGAGGCCCAATACGATATTAAGAAGGTTGTACTGATTGCAGGTCACGATACGAACCTGCGACGCTAGAGTCGGTAGTCGAGTAACATAACCACTATACCAAAAAGTTGACTTCCGCATCGTAGATTTTATCTGGCTTATAAGGCTAACACCACAGTACTCCCCCACCGGTGAAGCAACAGAAAGACGAGCGATTTTGATAGCGTCAAACATTATGGAGAGCGGATGAGTGCGTTGATGCGTCAAGTGAGTGACGCCTTAGTATTTGCTCGCTGCATCGAGTAAGCGGCTGCTTTGTTTTGCTGATAGATGGCGCCACGACAAACCAGGAAGTTTCGTTGTCAAGGTCAACAATATCACGAGTGAATGTCGCGATGCGAACCTGACGATGCTGGAGCCAGTATCCGAGTAACATGACGACTATACCAAGAAGTCGACTTTTTGGTATAGTGGTCATGTTACTCAGCTACCGGCTCTTGCATCACAGGTTCGTATCGCGACCTTCAATCGGTACATTGGTGACCTTGGCAACGCAACCTCCTGCAACAGTCGAGGCGCAATGTACCCGCAGCATAAACAAGCAAAGTCATCAGACTTACTTGACGCAAGAAAGCAAACAAACAAAGTCGTCAGTCTCACTTGACGCAAGCAAACAAACAAAACCACCAACCCCACTTCGTTCAAGCAGGCAAGCAAAGCAAAGTCGTCAGATTCACTTGACGCAAGCAAGCAAGCAGCAATACGCTATAACGCTTGGCACAATAAAAATCGTTCTTACCTCCGCCAAATCACTAGTGGGGGAGTACTGTGGCTAGCCTTACAAGCCACATAACATCTACGATAACGAAGTCGACTTTTTTGTTGCGAAGAACCGGCTCTATCGTCGCAGGTTCGTATCGCGACCTTCACTTGTGACAAGGTCTACCAGTTTTATATTATTTTTAACTCATCACTGTATGTCTACATGTAATTTAGTTTGGTGGAATATATATCCATGAAGAATGACGTCGAAGGGATATATTAAACAAATAATTCTTTTTTTTCTTTGCAGTTGTGTATGTGAAAGTTCAGCTCTATCATGGCCGTAAGATGATCAAGTCAAAGCGAACGGTGCCACAGTCAGTATCCAGTCAACAAGCAGAGCTCATCTTCGACGAGACCTTCAGTTTTGGGGTGTCCGGCCGCTTCTTCGATTCGTGCAGCTTCACCTTCAGCGTTATGCTGGCTGGATCCAGTCCGATGGTCAAAGACGCCGTTCATGGGAAGGTGGTTATAGGGCCCTTTATGTATGCCAGAGGAGAGCAGTTGCAGCACTGGCAGGAGATGCTCAGCAACCCCAGGAACATGGTGATGAGATGGCATAACCTAGAAACCCCAAAGAGGGCATAAAGGACATCCCCCCCCCCCAGTTTTGTTAAAACATTCCCAAAGGTTTCTCTCCATTTCGATGCTCAATGCAAAAGGATCCTTTGGAAATAATTGTCCAATGATGTTCACATAACTTTATATAGCTTTTATTACGTTGTGAAGAATCTCAAATTAATGTTGGTATTGTGTTAGTATATTCAAAGAAGGCAGGCACCAAATGTTCACATTAATATCATGTTTCGTTAGCATAATGTATGGAAAAATACAGAAAATTGCATTATTGTATCTATTAAACTCAACTGTATGCATCAACTTAATCATTTTCATGGATGCTCATACATGCAACTTGGAGTGAAGTAACAGAAACTGATCTGACTGTCTAATTACTTTATAGAATTTAGTATTTAAGGGGGGAAAGGAAATTCTGTTGATTTTTAAATATCTAGTACTATTAAAAAATCAGTGAATAGGACATTTATATATGCCCCAGAACCACTTTCAAATGCAACAGTTATAATATATCCTAACAGAAAAAAAGTTCCCTATAATTGTTATCTCCATGAATATGTAATTTTAATAACAAATGTTAAACACCTTTGTAAAGTAATATCATATTTTAGGCAACAAACTACAGCGTATATCAACGTGACTACAAAAAAATAATTGACAGCACCGTATATTAACATTTGACGATAGAATGAAAAACATTTGTTTAATTACGAAACTTAAAATGCTGAGTTGAAATTTTTTGTTCAGTCTATTGATTAACAATTATCAACACTTTTGTAGGTAATATCAGATTTTAGGCAACAAACTACAGTGAATGTCAACGTGACTACAAAATAATAATTGACAGCACCGTATATTAACATTTGGTGATAACAAGAAAATCATTTGTTTAATGACAAAACTTAAAATGCTCAATTGAAATTTATTTTTGTTCAGTCTATTGATTAACGAAATTCGTATCTATATATAACGGCAGTGTTGGTTAAGCATGATGGAAGAAACAATTACTTCGCATGACAGTAGATTTCAGTAAAATCCTGTTGGATATAAATGCAGAATTCTAGTCATGCTCTCAAAAAAGATGAAGAATGTTTCATATTAAGAAATATATAATGCTCAATATTAAGAATGTAATCGTGGAATCCTAGTCATGCTTGATTTGCAAACTTTGAAATGTTGAGCTTTTATCTTACTGATAAAAAAAAGAATGGGAATTATTATGAAACGCCATTTGTGTACCAAAACAGATCAGAAGAAAGTAAAGCATAACAATGAAACCATAATGATATCGGTTAAAAAATAGTAGAAAATGGACTTGCGGTATGGGAAAAATATTCATTAATATTAAAATTACTATGTTGATATATATGCAATGTCTTACATAGAAACATTTATCTTTTTATGAAAATTAATAAATATATTTAATATACATCATTATTATAAAAATAATTATTACATAAAAATGATATATTTTGTTGTTACATTTAACATAGTAACATTAACATTTAAAATAACAACATAGTAACATTTAGAATAATAATTATAATAAAAATAATATATTATTATTATTATAAATATAACCTACTTAAAAGTGATGCGGACCAGTTGTTTTTATATATTCCTAGATTGTGCGAATTTTTCCTTTAATATCTTTAATAGCAGTATCAAGTTATTAGACGTTATCTATAATAAAAAGCAAACTCAATTTGAAGCATATAATTTCTGAAACAATGGCAGCTATTGTGATCTTTGCTTCATCACAGAGTTTACTATCTAATCTTTTCAGAACTACAATAAATGTATCCATCAAAGGTGTTATTGGTTCTCAGAACTGAATCTTCTACATTTTCACTTAGGTATAAATGAATACACATTATGAAAACGTGAAATAAATATTTTTACCTATGGTTAAAGCATTTTAAAATACATAATCGTATATATATAAATATATAAACTTATGTGTTTCAACATGAAATAATATTATTTTCAGAAAATATTACCATTCCAATAAAGAGACTCTTTACAGAACACATTATTTTCAAAGGATCCTTATGCCATCAAAATGGACCGATCACATTTTTCTTCCAATATGTGGGCATGCCATATCTTAGAATGGTTTTCCTTTTCATAAAATTGAAAAAAAAATCTTTATGCTGATTTAATTCAGGATGGTAAACCCATATATGGAAAGAAGCAATAATGATGTAGATTCAAAAACATTCAAAAGATTATGTAAACATTCTAGCACCGGTTCAAATAATAGAATCAAATTAGTATATTGAATATTATTGGCGCTTTAAACTGGCATCATGCTCAGATTACTAATATAATAAAAGCAAAATAGGGCAGAGTTCATCATTATGAGAATGATTTTAATCATGCTCTGACTCTGTTTAAAAATTTGATACAAACAAAATTCGAAACTGAATTTCATTGTAAAACTTTCTAACATTTGAAAACTCTTACTTTGCAGCATAGAACTTTAAAATATGAGTTTAAAATTGTGATATAAAAAGTAACTTAATAAAATCAGTATTTAAAATGGTGATCCCGAAAAATAGAAAGACGGTCTAAAATTCATTATTGAAGTATTTTTCAAAGTTATTTTTATTTTCAAAACTTTTAGAATTATTTCATTAATTCTTAATTATTTTAATTATTCTGTTGAAAATGCTATTTTGGATTTTATTCTACAACATTCTGTTATTCTTTTATTTGCCTTTTATTCTACAACATTCTATTATTCTTTTATTTGCATTTTATTCTACAACATTCTATTATTCTTTTATTTGGATTTTATTCTACAACATTCAATTATTCTTTTATTTGGATTTTATTCTACAACATTCTATTATTCTTTTATTTGGATTTTATTCTACAACATTCTATTATTCTTTTATTTGGAATTTATTCTACAACATTCTATTATTCTTTTATTTGCATTTTATTCTACAACGTTCCATTATTCTTTTATTTGCATTTTACTCTACAACATTCTATTATTCTTTTATTTGCATTTTACTCTACAAAATTCTATTATTCTTTTATTTGGATTTTATTCTAGCACAAAAACACAATTTAAATCGCTTTTAAACTTTATTTATTTAGTTATTGATGACTTTTCTAACAAAATATGTTACATAAATTAATAATGTATTTTTATTATTTTAATTTTTTCTCAAGCCCGAAAGAATTTTAAGAAGAATTTATTGTTTTTTATTAAAATAATTAGTAAAAGCGTCCCATAAAAGTTTCTTTCCAGATTTACATATCTTTTGAATGTTTCATCTCCTCTTTATCCCACCGTTTCTTTTATACGTGAGAAGTAACTAAGTTTTGCTTGTAGTTTACTAGCAAAAACTATGATTCATTCATTTAGCTGTGGTAAAATTTAAAAAAAACCCAAATTCAATGGAGAATTATCATTGAATAATTTTAATAATGGAATTATATTAATTAAATAATGATTTATAATTTCATTGCAATACTATATTGGTTTACTTGGAAAAAACTTTTAGATTAAATAAAATTTAGAACTTCTTAATAAATAAAATCATTTGAAAGAGTTAAATGCATTTAGCATATATTTTTGTTTGTTATTTTAATTATTAATTTTATCAGTTTTGCTTTACTTACTTATTTACTTATATCATAGTTATATAAATTTCTTTTTGTGGTATTTTGAAAGATTTCAACATTCAAATATATAATTAACTGAATAGTAATCAGTGTTTGTTACTAAACTACAATGCTTCATCAGTTATAGTTTTATGTGCGACCACGAAATGATAATGAAGACACCGCATTATAATTCAAAAATTTAGAGCTGTATTTGGCGGCAAAAATAAAAAATTAAATTTGATATTGATTGTCAATTATTTGTGAATATTTTATTTAAGAAGTCTCTCAATTCCATTTGTACTAATTTCTTCAACAGATGATTTTATTTTGATTTTCAGGTCATTCACTTATTATTTTTTGCCGCTATTTATATTTGTGTAAATCTATAGATTGTACATTCTTGTGCCATATATGTATGCTTTGTTGTCATTTTGTACATGTGTGTACGCTTCCTTTTTTACATATGTGCGTGCCATTGTTGAATGAAATCTCATAGGTTCTTATGATGCTGAAAGACTAGACTTCAAGTATCGCCAAACTTATTACTTGAAGCAGCTATATATTAAATATGTTAGTCATATAGAAATATGTGATAGCCGTATCGTCGTGTGAAATTGCATTTAATGGATTTTAATTACTTGATACATTAATGTTTTCATTGCATTTTGAATTCTTTTAAAATATAATTTGTAAAAATAAATGGATTTACAAATTTACCTTTTTAGTGACTTTTCAATCATTTGAGGAAACGTAGGAAATATTATGTTACAAGAACTGAATGAATTTGTTTCATATTAAATTTTTATTTTATATATATTTAGTATAAATATTATTTCAAAGAAGCACTTTTTCTTATTGTTCTGAACAATTCTTCTTGCAATGGTGAAATATTTAAATCTCTGTGTACATGCATTTAAAGATGAAAAGAATATTTTACTGTACATTTTCTTGAAAAATGTTAGAGTTGTTCATTTGCTTATAGTGTTGTTTATTGGTCGTAAATGTTGCTTCCTGTATTTTCGTAAATCGTTGCATTGTTGAGAATGTATAAGCTGTTGTTTATAAGATGTTTATCACCATATTGTATCGTAAATGTGTTGCACTCTTTTTCTAAACACCAATAGTTGTGTCTAAATGTAGAATCTCTCTAAAATTCATCATATTGGAAAGAAATTCGTGAAAAGTCTAGTTTGATTATTTATATTTATTGTTCCTTTTGCAGCTATAAAAAAATAACCATTTGATTCGTCATTCGAATATTTGATACAGTTTGCAGTCAACAAAGTATTTTTATACTGTTGCCAAAGATTAAATACGAAAGAAGATATAATTCTAAATATAAATATGTAGTGAAATGATGTGATCAATTAAACCCTGAAACAGTTCTTACAATGAATTCTGTTTATGTGCCGAAATCAACATGTAAAATTTGGTTTTAAAAATTCAGATGAAATAAATATAAATAAATTTAATGGAAGAGAATATGATTTTCAATGTTCATAAACTTTATCAAATCAGAGATAATTGATATGATTTTGTTTGCTTTTAAAATTAACTCATATAAATCCATTATGAGTTAAAGTAGACAAAATTAAATCATTCAAAATACATACAAACAAAATATACATTCTTTTACTTCTTTGAATGATTTTATAATGGTTTCTTGTATGATTTATTTTCCACCATTCGGTTTTGAGAAACATTCATTCTCTTATAGCCTTATAAATATCAAGCCTCAAAAAAGGTATCTTAAAAAATTTATGTTTAAAATTGATTTTACTTCAATTACTATCGATTTTACGAAAGATTTTCATCTTTTATAGATTTAATCTGTGTTAAAAATTTAATTTACAATTTTCGGTTGTTAATTAATTAATGATCACATATTCATTCCTAGTTCAAATAGTTTTGTCAAAAATAAAAATTTATTAATCATCACACAATTGCAGCATAAATTTACTCTTGTATAATTCTGTATTTTTAAAATTTAAAATTAATTCAAAGAATCTTTCTTTGATCCTGAGTCTCAGAAAAAATTGCAATAAAAACAAGAAAGATGAATTTTCATTCAGTAACAAAATAAAAGCGAAATTAGCAGGGCCCATGAAAATTATTGTTTTTAACATTGAAGTACTACTGTGTGCTTCATAAAATGTTGACCTATCCCAGATCAATAATTTAACAGATTTAAAATCTTAAAGAAGAATTCAAAAATGTCTTTTTTTTTCTTTAGTAATTGGAAATGATCACGTGTACTATAAAAAGATGATCTGAACCTGATCAAGATTTTCGGCTTTGATAAATTTTCAATCAGTATGACAATGAAAAAACAATATCTTTTTTCTGTTTTAATTGGAATCTAATAACAGTAACATTAAATAGCACCTTAATGACTACGAAGTCTTTTGTTGCGAGTTTTAGGTTATAATTATCGTGTCAAAGCTTCCTTTAAATGAATCGGAATGGTATTAAGATTACTTTTGTAATATTTTCTCTGAAACTATGGGTTGCAAAACCATAATTCGAAGAATTTTTTTACCTACAATAATGGCTAATCGTGTAGTGATGAATTTTTGTGGTAAATGTGGAATTTATTGTATTATAATAAAAGAACACTAAATTTAACAATTGTTCGAAAACATTAAATTGGGAATATATGCTACTTCATTTCTATAAATCATTCATTGAATGTACCATTTCTCATTGAATTAGTGTATTTTCATTTGTCCATGTCAAATTAAAAATGTTCGACTATGTTCCTTTTTTTTTTTTATTATTGTTTTTCCTTGTGCTGAGAATAACACAAATGTATTTATTTGTAAAACGTTGAAAGTATTTTGTGACTGAAATCAAATAAAGGAATGTATTTGCGTTATCAGAACGTGTGTTGTGTATGTCTTGTATGTTGTAATATTTTGTATGACCTTTTTTAATATATGTATGATATCCAGATAATAAATTCATTGATGATTGAAAATAACATTATAAGAAATATAACACAATACTTTAGCCAAAAAGGAAGGAATGCCTTGAACAGTATTTATTTGTAATAATTATTCAGCGAAAGCTACCTTTCCGCTGCTTTACATTATTTATGTATGGTCGCATCAATGAAAAAGTATAAAGAAGATATGCATAGTCTTTTAAGGGATTGAAATTTAATAGCAATTATGGATTAAATTAGCTGCAATTTAAGAAAAATAATTAATAAAAAGTTTCTAAATAATAAACTAAAAGTTAACAGTAGATGACAAACAGTAACCAATTTTTAAAAAGAATTATTTTTATTTATAATAATTTAGTTTTCTTTTAAATTGTAATATAGATTTTTCCTTATAATGAAAATATGGCTTAGGAAACTGTTTTTATTATTAAAAAATAACAGCCTCGATGAAAAAAGAATAATGTACATTTTAATTCCGAAGAGCGAAAACTAGTTACTTAAGGACATGTAAGTATATATTGTTTTTTTAACTAATCTTGCTCCATATTTACGAAGATCAATTTTTTTTTATAATCACTTTCACTTTATGTCGTGTTTTTTTTTCAGAATCTTCGAGTTTTGTACAATTACGTGTGCTTAAGGCCACCGTGTTATTTAATATTTTAAATGTTTAATCATCTAGTAATTGATTAATTTAATTATATTCTTTTAATGATACAAGAGCCTCCTCGTAATAAAATTGGAAAATATTATTTCAAGGTCTCATCAAATTTCATGAGTTAAAAAGAAACAGAAAACAATATAAACCTTCTTCCTTAGGCCCTAATAGAGGTCTATTTTACAAAACCATTTCTATTAAATTTATTTGCATATTAATATATTATGTATGAGAAAGAAATTCTTTTTAAAAAAATGACATTTTAAATTATATTCAAATGATTTTAAATAATACTTTCTTAGATCTCAAATATACTCAAAAACTTAGTTTAAACAAAATTAATAACAGTTTCAAAATATTCTAACACATTCACAACTTATTTTAAACATATAATACAGAAACATTAAAATCTGTTTTTGAATTTGATTTTAATAAAAAATAAAAATACAGTTTTAACTTTGGTAATATGATATTATATATATTGATGCACATATAACTAATTTCCAAAAAAATAGTTCTTTTTTTAATATGACATTTTAAAAATTAAATGTCAACCAGAAATCCAACATTTGTAATTTCTCGCTTAAAATTAAGTCGTAATTAAACTTATATTTAGACTACACATATATTTTAAAATTTGATTGCTATTTAAACATTTTAAGAGATAATAATATATTGGCTCTAAAATGTTCATCACATTTCTATTTTCATTTTCAAATAAAATGAATAATTCTAAAAATTAATTTATAATTAATCACGCAAACTGTAAACTTATGTAGGATTCAATAAATCACTTATTTATAGAACAAACAAATTTAATTCAGACAGAGGTTATTTTAGATTGATTTGATTGTAGAAACCCTTTAATTAAATTTCTATTTCAAGAATATTAAGCAAGTAATCGACATTTTTTATGAATTCAGATGCCTTAATTAGGGAAACTGCACATGAAATATTATATAAGAATTATAAATAATTGAATGTGTAAAAAAAGCTATTTGTACATGAAATTAATTCAACGTTATTTATTTGAAACACATATTTGCATGTTGGATATCAAATAAAATTCTAATAGCAGGAGAAAAAAAGCAATTATTACAAATTTTGTCAAATAAACAAAGAATTTGTAATAAAATTCAAATTTCATTTCCTACTTTCGTTGTGAAGTTATGTAATGCTCTATTTCTGCTCAAAAATATAAGTTTATTTATTTATTTTTTAAGAAATAGAAAAGGTAAAGAAAATAGAAATAATCCCGCTAGAACATAAAGAGAGCAATTGTTTCTATATGATTTAATTCTGTATTAGAAGTACATTTGCTTTGCTGTCAGTTTTTTTAATACGATATGAATCCAAACCCTATCTAAAATCATAAGAGCAAAATGTTTTACTTTCTATTTTTATTGATATTTAACAATATTTATTGAAATGTTTTCATTTAATATTTAATTGCAAAATAGAAAAGCGTAGCTTGTGCTGCCATCTATTGTCTCATTTTAGATAAAAATGATTCATTTATTTCTGAAATCAGCGATAGATGGCAGCATAAGCAATTGTGAACTAACAATGCTCGGAAAGATGATTACAACTTTCCAGAATTAACATAGGAAAGTAATAACATGCTTATGCCCTGACGTAATATTTGTATCACTATCCTGGAGCTACTAATTTGGCTTTTATTTACTTCTTGATTAGTAAAGAAGATAGTTAGTTAAAAAAATGTCAACAAAAATTTAATGAAGTTTCTAATAAAAAAATGAATTTAAAAGCTAATTATGTTTAATTACTTCGGAATTAAAGAGTTAAAACATCTTTATACAATTTTTGCCTGACGTCAAAATAAAAATATAATTACACAAATTTATTGCCATACCAATAAATAAAAACGTTATTTAATACTTTTTAAAAATCTCTTTTATTTGAAAATGTTAACCGAAAGAAATTGTAAAAGAGGAAAAATAGCTGGAATAATTTAAGAACACTCAAAATAAAAATATAACAAAAAATAAAATCACTTGAAAAAAAATACACGCAAGAAAAGAAATGACGATAACTCAATAAAGTTTTAGCTCTTAAATGAAACAGAGTGATTAACAATGGATCGTAACAATGGATTAGGCCTAATGGTCGTTTTCACCTAACGTTAATAATATCACTTGCAACTCTTTGTATCAGGTAATCAATAAGTTCGAACAACCTTAACAAAAAAAATCCTTTTTATTCACTATTTAGAATAAACACTATACTATTTAAAAATATACAGTAATAAATATATTTACACTTACCAAGTTTCTTGAAATGATAGCACGCGTTGCTGGTTGAATTCCAAAATACAACAAACACCAGGTGAATCATGGGAAATTCCTAAAATATATTCATAAAGTGTCGTCTAATAAAAGCGATTTTCCTGATATCGGCGAGAGTAGGAGCCGATTACATTGAAACGACCATTTTCACTACGTCGGCGTACGAGGTCGCGCCAAGCTAAATGCGAGCTTAAGATATTATCGCAAAATAACTGGTCAGAATCCGACATCGCGCCAATGCAACGCCAACATCAGTGAAATACTCGCGAGCTGTAGCCAATGGATGCGACCAATCGCCAATGTGTTTCCAACAATTCTTGCTGCCTGGAGAAGCACGGCATGACACTGTTTCGTCAGCACTCTTCGGCCACTGGTATAACAATTTTAAAGCAGACCGTATACTGACGCTTAGGGCAGATTGGTCTATATGTCACTTGCAGTTAGCCAAATAACTGTCACTTGCAGTTAGCCAGGAGTCGAGAGTATGCAATATTGACCCCTCAACAATGAGCTTGTGTGCTGTCTTCATATGAGTCCAGATTTAGCTTGCACTCTGATTTGATTTGTTTAGGGTTTTTTGGCGCAAGAGCCATTTTGTTGACTATACTGCACCAAACAATGGGTAAAATTATATCATTTTAAAACAATAACTGGAAGGAAACTGAGGAGAAGCTAAAATGTGAACAAGATTCAAATAAAAGGATAAAAATTTATGGACTTTAAAAATGCTAAGAGTCGGACATGAGTTATCTTACCATACAAGGAATACAATGGAATAAAAGATTTTTTCCAGAACTGTAACCACTAGGTAGTAAAGCTTGGGCATTCTGAGAAAATATACTAAACAGACACTTGACAATGTCACCGTAAACACAGTCGAGGTGGTTCACCTTGCAACAAATGAATATGGGTGTATCTAGTGTGCCCGATGCTTAAACGAGTGAAAACAGTATCTGCTTTTTTGTTCGCTAGTGAGGGCCAAGGTGTTAGTGCCAAGGTCGGCTTACAGTTTGATTCTTTCTTGGAATATAGAGAGCTCCAGGTACTCGTTACCCCCAAGAGAACATCATTGAACGACATTAGGATGATGGTGCAAGATTTCCCGTTTCGTGAGGAATTATTCTGAGTTCCAGAACTGGCCAGAATGTTCAAATCGGAACCATGAGAGGCCAATGTGTAATAATCCTTTATATCATCGTTCTAAAACCCTGATTATGTCTCTTCTAATTTTCCTTAAATTTTTTAGTGCTAAAATTGAGTTATATAGACTGGTTTCATAAAGGGTTAATAAAAGAATTATATCCACAAATAAATAAGGATATACACAAAAAGTGAAAAATAATTTTTTTATTTACATAATCTAATTATTTTTTCTAAAATATATATTTTAGAACATGATGTAAAGATATGATAGAGTGCATAATTTATCCTATAAATGAAGATCTTTCTCTTTCTTTTATTTCTCTCACTTGATTGGATTTCTCGGCGTTTTTTTCAATTCCAAAGAAGAGCAAACCATCATTCAGTTTTGGGCATTCCTCATTGCAGATCAAGAAGTAAAATGGTTGGAAAGTTCGAAAAAGTTTTTTTCTTCCATTATATTCCAATGTTATCAGCAATTGCATTAAATATTATAAGTAATTAATTAACATTGTAGAAACCCTATTCTCACAATTTAGTTTCATCTTCTGAATTTGGCTGAAAATTAAAATAAAATTGAATAAGTATTTTTTTTCATAATGCATTACATATATATGGGAATACAGAAGAATTAAAGTAGCATTTATCGTAATTATTCTAATCCCTAAAGCATGCTTCATTTAATGGTTTACCCTTTAATAACTTTCTTTATTTTACGCTGCAAATATCTTTTAATTCAATAAATTTCCCACAGGAAAAAAAATCAGTTACAAATCAAATCTGTCACATTATTACGCTGTGCAGTTAATTTCGTAACAAAAAATAGCGATGTGAAGATAACTTTAATGTCATTTAGTATATACTAGATCAATGGTCTATGACCTTATTTTCTGTTTGATGTCATGAGTGTAAATTTTCAACTTTATTGGCAGAATCGCAGGTTTGCAAAAATACAAGAATTATGGCGACATTTATTTTAAAGAAGAGGTGAAAACATTTTCCTAGGAAGTTTGATATTCTGTCTCAGAGACTATATAAGAGGAGGAACAAGCATAAGCACAAATTCCATTACTGATATAATGTACTGTTATTTAATATGGATTTATTGGTGTGCGTATTCAGTTGATTTCTGTAAGTTTTGCTTTTGTATATGTTTCCCAATTGTCTTGTGAAATAAAGAGACATTTTCTGTTGCCACCGTTCATCTATCAGACAATTATCGTAACAAAGTTTTTTTTTGCCATTCAAATTAGCAATAAGTACTATAATTATTCGTTTCATGTTTTATAAATCATTTCGAATTAAACGAATAAGTATTTCTCCAGAATACAAAATACTCATTGTTATTTTTTTAACCAGAATTTCGCATCAACAGAAAATGTTTTCTATCTTCTGAATACATGAATTCTTATTGCATATAGGAATTTATTTATAAGGATTATTTTGCATCATGCCTTTGTTATTGTTGTTGTTTCTTATGGCACTTATCATAGACAAGCCTGCTGACAAAGTAGGCTATTTTAAGCTGAGAGAGCATCTCTTGTTTTTCTGTGGCGCCATCTAGAGTCAAGAGTATTTCTTAGCTACTAAGGCAGAGTAAAGAAAAACCATGTCTAAACCAGGACGCCCAGATTACAGGGAATACAATCTATTCTTAGGCCAGGTGGACAGTATGTTATTTTGTGATAACAATTGTAATTCTGTGTCGAATTCGGGTTTTCAATCGGATCTGAAAAAAGTGTCTGAAATACTCATTCGATTATCGGTTAGTACTAACCGCATGACAGAGATAAATAGCCAAAATCTTCGCCAAGGTTCATACGAAAAATTCAATAAAAATGTTGCAATGTCGGGCCAAGAGTACATCTTTGTTACTTTTGCGTCATATTGACCTGCACAACCCGTTTTTACGAGGGAGGAGGGGATACATATACACACCTCACAGAAAGAACGTAGATGAAGAACAACCCCCGAAATTTGGGCTCTAACCCGAGATGCCCATATCATATGGCATATGCCCTCCTCCTATGCCAGAACACCATCTTCTCCATCTCCAGAACACCATCTGCCTTTATTTCGCCTGAACATAGCTGAAGAAGTTTGGAATCTATTTTTATGCCCTCCTTAAGCCAACGTAGTGACTTAAACATTCAAGTGGAATAATTCATCCGGGAAGTGTGATCCCATTATTATTTTCTTGTTAGCCATCGAGAATTTTCATTTTGACTTCTTGACATTGTTAATTTTCTTCGTTATTTGAATGGGAACATTATACCTATTTAAATAAAGGATGGTAATATTATTTCGGAATTCCTCATTCACAATAAAAATTGCTATTTGAATTCAGTTTTTTTTAAATGTTTGAAGGAATCACCAATTAAAAATCAAGATATCCAATAAATAAATAAAAATGATAATTAATATAATTATTGAATAGAATAATAGAATAATATTTCTTGAATGTTTAGACTACATTAATGTTGTATTTGGTTTTTAGACTACAATACTGGTGACAAACTCAAAGGGTCCATTAAATTAGATTTGATTGAAATTTTGCTAAAATTTATCAGCATATTTTATAGTTTCTATTTGGTGTATGACTATAAAATATTACGCAGATCTTTAAAAATTATACTTTGCAAAAGGGACCTTAGAGACGAATCCACTCGTCTCTAAGGTCGTACACGCGAAAATGGTCAAGTTCAAGTTGAAGCAGTTTGAGCATCCACCCTAAAACCCGAACATGTCACCCTACAATTTTCATGTGTTTGTTCAGCTGAAAAAACATCTGAAAGGGAGGCGTTTTTAACACGAACAACGAACTCAATGACGCTGTGAAGAACTGGATCACGTCAAGGCCATGGGAATTCTGGGAACAATGAATACTCCTGCTCGTTAATCAAGGGAATGGATCGATGTACTCAGCCCTATGGTGCATATTTTGAATAAAGTCTTCAATAATACCCACTGCTTCGTTTCGTATCTTTTCATTGGGACATCAATTACAGCAAAATTATTTTTATTAGAGATGTTTCATTCGAAATATAATCATAAAGAGAAAAAATTAAAGCTGCATGAAAATAGAAAAACGGACAGACGAATAAGATTTAAAAATGTATTTAAAAAAATTCAACAATATTTTTCTTTTAAAAATAAAACATAAAGACATTTTAACAAATTTTATGATCAGAAAATAATATACAGTTTTGGATACAATTTCAGGAAGAACACGAGTAACAAATTTATACTAAAAATTCGTTCCATTTTTTTTGACAATGACCTTACAAAAGAACTTTTAAATTTATCAGGGTTTTTAAATAATTTTCCCTTAAAAATGTACAGCTTTTCTATTTAATTAAAAAAAAATATGTTAAAAAAACTTTTAAGCTATGTTAATGTTAAACAAAATTATTTTGAACTTTATTAATCAAATTTTTATTTATAACTGATAAAGTAGTTTATTAAATGATCATTTGTACATACAAACCTGTGAAATAAACATTATACTAAATCAAAATATCTTACTTTGGTCTCCACTTTGTCTTCGTCCTTTTTTTCGGAACTTTTAATGTTCTTTTTAGAGAATCGATTTCTGATGGGACTTAAATAGATTTCGGGAACATCCACCGATTTTCCTGAAAATAAATATTTTCAAAATTCTTTTTTAAATATATTTAACCTACATAATATATAGCAAGTAAGTTTTTAAAATTATATCTATATATATAAGAAATCAAAATCATGACGTGAAAATTTTATACTTCTAAGAATAATTCATTGTCTATAGAACTTAATTTGTTTATTGCATGTTTTTCATATATGAATAATTGAAATTAATGTATTGAATTTATACAATGCTTTCTAAATTATCACTTATAGTTTGTCATTTAGGGATAATTGTTTACTTGTTAATTAAAACTTTTCTGCCCATCTTTTTTTTTCTTTTTATCTATTTCAATAAACTGAAAACAAAAATTTCAGAATTGATGATTATGTCAATCTTATGAAATATTTTTTTTCTTTTAAAATAAATCTTTGGCCATTTTTTCAAACAATTATTTTTTCAATGACAATTACTGAATTGAAGAAAATTACAATGATATATGTTCATTTAACAAAAAGTGCAAATTTAACTTCAGAAAGTTATAAAATTTTGTATAGGACATAATAAAGGAATGGGAATTTGTTTGAGGGAATAAAAGAAGAATCAAAATTTCGCTACCAGGGAAAGTTTCTCAAAGGAATTACACATTTAGCCTAGTTTTGATAAATTTAACTACAACGGAAAATCGATTAATTATGTGCGAGAGGTTCGGTAACATGCTCAAACTGCAATATGCAACATTAATTCAGAATAAAACTGTCTTGGATTTACAAGCACATGAACTCCTTTCGAGCACAATTTTCATTCGAGATGGAGCTCCTCCACACATTAGCCAAAGTGTAAAAGACGTCCTTCGTAATCATTTTACAGAAGAACGTATCATCGGCCTTCACTTTCGTGATCTATGACCTCCCCGGTTTCCAAGCCTGAGTCCATGTTACTTTTGGCTTTGGGGGCATTTAAAACATCTAGTAAGTCGTGATAATCCAAAAACCTTACCTAATTTAAAAAACAACGTCTCACGGCCCGTTCTTATTATTTACCAGAGCACACTACGGTCAAATGTGGAACATGTTATCTTACGATTTCAGATGGTGTCGGAAAGTGATGGCCATCATGTTGAACATACTTTTTTTGTAATTAAATTTGTCAAAAATATGCTAAATATGTAAATAAAAACTATCCCTGGTGGCAAACCTTTGAACTATTTTATTATTTGTTCAAACAAATCCCCATCTCTTCATTATGTCCTATAAGAAAATTCATAACTTTCTGAATAACAATTTCACCTGTAGACAACTTTAAAGTAGGGTCGCTTAGTTATGGACACCCTGTATATAATTATATATATGCTATGTATGCACTTACCATTGTAACATGAAATTATTAAGCTTCCTACATAACCGATTACCAAGCAAGCAGTTAGTGCAATGGATGACACCCACATATAAGATATATGAAAAGTATCTCTAAAACGATAAAAAAACGAGAAATAGATTAACGAAAGATGAAAGTATCAATAATTCTATTATTAGTACTATCTAATTATACCTTTATAATGTATACATTTTCACCACCTTTGGTGTCCAGCTAATTCGACCAGACTATTTGTTTCTCCATTTGGAATATTAACGGCTTATTTGGCAAAGCATTTTTAAAAATCAAGTTGTGATTATTTCTCAGGTATTAAAACAATAACATTTTAAATAGTGTTAATGCTGTTTCTTCCAATTACCATGGACATGAAGTTTTCCAATTAAGTTGGTTCCTTAACATCATAATGTCGGGGTTTTTTTTGTTAATCAGTTTTTTTTGGTAATAAACATTTTGGTAATCAGTTTTCATCTGAATCATATTTCATCGTTTGCGGTAATGCAATACTAATTTCTGATCTCTTACGTAAGTTGCCGTGCCACTATAAATCAGCAAATATTTTCTCCCTTAACTTTCAATAATGGAGCAAAGCCATGCATTTAAATATTTGATGAATACAAGAAGACTTTCGCACTCGTTTCTACAACAATGAAATTTATTATCAAAAATCCTGCAAAGAATAATTATTAAAAATTTTCGAAAATGCAGAAGGAAACTGATCAATTAAATTGATATCATTAAATAGACAGATTTAAAAAATTTTAAATGATGTAAAATCAGTTTTTAATAGTAATGTTGTTGGAAGTAATTGTACAAGAACACTAAAATACTCTTAAATTTTATGAAATTAAAATTTTTAAAAAAATCTCTCTAATGTATCCACTAATACTTGCTAAAGTGTTATAAAAATCTAGTAACTCTATATCTAAATGTTGCTCACAGAAGAACACAGAAGAACAACTATGCCCTAACCAGGACTCAAACTCAGGATGTCCAGACAAAGGGAAAGACACGCTGCCCCTATGGTCTAGAACATTCCCATAGAAATTCAAATGAAATTGGTAATTTTGAATATTATTAGAGTAATCAGTGAGAAATCCAATCAAAAGGAAAAGAGAAAGCAGTAAATCTATAACGAAGCTAATTCAGTAGTTACAGTGTGGTGATTGTAATATAAGCCAGATAACATCCCTCGGACAGGAGTGCACTTTTGGCCCAACGGATATGTTACTCGGCTACTAACCTTAAGATTGGGAGTTCGGGCCTAACGTAATCCGCTACACCTAAAACAGTATCAAACAACTGGCCTGCTTTTTATTTCATGGAAAAAAATTAAGTGGCTTATCTACTTGCTCAGGAAATATATTTTATTTAAAAATTGGAAGAAGTCGTTGGTCTTGATATCGAGTAAACAAAATAATTTCATGTCTCACTAAATTCTTATACAAATATTTCGAAATTTTCAGATTTATAGATTTCAAAATTTTCAGATTTCAAAAGGTCAAGGTTAATGTTTCACTCAAAATTAGAAAATCGATATATTCGTCCATTTTACGAATTCTTAGGGTACCAAATCCACCTAAGCAAAATGTAAAATGTAGCATTTTTAGACCTGAAACTGCAGCAATTTTTATAGTCGTTTTTCACTCACTCATTTCTTTTTTTATTGTTAATTAATATTTATTATTTATTAAATTAAATTGAATTGCTTCATAATGTATCACCACTTACCCATCATCTGTTGTTGTTATATTAAAAGACATTGCAGTTGCATTTGAATAACTATATTTTGTGTAATTTTGGAAATTGTTCGACCCAAACGCAAAGCTCGTGTTCTGCTGTGTCGACGCTAACGAAGTGCATTCGTTGGAAAGCGGAAGGAAAGGGTCCGTCTTGTTCTCGGGGATGAAACTGAGGCAACAGGCTAAGATTATACTTGTCACAATACCAAGGATGACACCCTGAATAAATAATAAACAAAATAAGCATCAAATATTCAAACATGTTAGAAGCAATGAAAAAGTATGCAAAACATAATTATCTAAAATATAAATAGCAATAATTTTATGTAATGAAGAGTCAGAAAAACTGGCATAGCAGATCGTATGCAAATAAGGAAGGAATTTAAGCAATCAGCGAGCCACAATGCGGCAGACAATGCTTATATATATCAACAGGTGTCTGAGGTAGCTATTGCATCGATTCTTTCTTTTATAATGGCAGGTTATCAAGATTTAAGCGATTTTTAGAGGTGACTAATTTCCGCCTCACGAACAGGGGGAGCACAGCATTTCCGTAGTGGAGATGAAATTTGGATTTTTGCCCCCGACCATTTCTAGGGTGTACCGCGAATACTAGATTCCCGGTAAAACTTCAAATCTCCGATAGCGGTGTGTCTTGAAAAAGGCCTTGATAGAAAGGGATCATCGACGCCTGAAAAGAGTCGTTACACGAAATAGACATTCAACATCTCCTCAAATTGCTACGTATTTGAGTACAACCTATCAACAAGCTGCAATGTACTCAATATGTAACCTAACATAATAGATCTGGACTTTCGCAGCCGAAAACCAACTCGTGCACCATCGGTGACTCAGTAACACAAATCTCTGCACTTTACCTGGGCTGGTCAATAGTCTGAGAAGTCACGTTTCCAAGTATTTCTAGCGGATTACTTTGTATGGGTGTGTAGAAAGTTTAGTAAAACCATAGATCCCTCATGCCTATAAGAAACTATTCAAGCAGGTGGAGACTCTGTGTTGGCGCAGAACGCATGCAATTTGATTGATAGGGGACCCTGATACGTTTAGATATGAATATAACAGATGACTCGTAAGTAAGCCTGATTATTTGCCACCTAAAGCCTGATTACTTGCACCCATTCATGTCCATTTCGACGGACTTCTAGCAGGATAGTGCGACACCCCACACTTCCAGAATTTCTGGAGAGTGGCTCCAGGGACACTCTTCTGACTTTAAACATTTCCGCTGGCCAACTAAATCAGTCCCCATTCATGAACATTATTGATCATATCTGATATTTCTTGCAATATGCAGTTGAAAGAAGATCACCCCTTCGTAATATTACAGGTTTATGAAAGATCTGCAGAATTCATGGTGCCAGTTACCTCAAACACTACTTCAGAGATTAGTTGAGTCACTGCCACTTCCAGTTGCGGCACCTATACGTGCTCTCGGGGACCATACACAATATTAAGCAGGTGTATCAGTTTTTTGTGGCCGTCAGTGTATGTTATAAGTATAAAATTATTATTATCAGGAAATTTATGTCTCTTTTGCATAATGTATATCTTTATATTCGTTCTGAAGGAGTATTTTTTTATATCGGTAATAGATTCTTCTTTATATAGTAAAAAAACCTCATATTAATCATGTAATAATGAATACATTTTAATAGGTAGTAAATTCTCTTCTACATAATTCTAAAAATCCATCTGTAACAAGATCACTTATATTCGATTACTTCTGCCACAAAATGATTTTTATAAAAAATAATTAGTTTTATATGTAAAAATAAATACAAAACTATGTAATCAAAATTTTAATGGAATTCAAATAGAATTATATGTAACCAATTTAACATATTTATTACCAATATGTGATTCATCCCCAATTAGGAAATATTTTAATCGTTATTTATAAATAATTATTCAAAAGAAGTTCATATTTTTATGGAAATTACTCAAAATCTATCCGTTGGTTGTACGATGAAAACCAAAAAGAGTTAGACAAACACACTCTGAGGCATACAGAAAATTATGAATTATTAGACATAATGACAAAATTGGTGAAAACTATGATTGAATCCTTAAGATCATCACGGGCCAATG
Source organism: Argiope argentata (assembly GCA_026289955.1). NCBI lineage: Eukaryota > Metazoa > Arthropoda > Arachnida > Araneae > Araneidae > Argiope > Argiope argentata. The sequence goes on along the minus strand of JAOUZG010040955.1, from coordinate 3,103,206 downwards.
TACAATCCCTCTCATAGAAAGAATATCATGTTATAGGTAAGGGTTAGTCGATCTCACGCTATTTTTCTACTCATCAGAATGATGAGAATCAACCGCCATAACCAGAGTTCTTCCATTTTTATATCTGAAGTTTCTCTCTCCCCCAAAGTGTATGTTTACTTGTGTGGTGAAAAACCTAAAGGTTCAGAAAAGGAAATGTCTCTTCGTTTGTTCTTTGCTTTTTTATGAGCTTTCTAACACAAAAACACGATGTACAATTAGAAAAACACAGATCAAAGGTATACAAAGCATCACTTGCAAAACGCAATATTACGCCAATAATAAATCGATTTTAACCATCAAAAAAGCATAAAAAACTCACAGAGAATTCATTGAAGAGACTTCGTTAAGCTATTTAATTCAATCCAACTTACTCGCCACTCTATTTACCATTCTCTTCTGTGTGCCTCCTCTTTTTATTGGTTCTAAGGTATTTTTGTCATCAGGTATTGAATATTTTCGAATAAATTCAGAAATCGAATCCAAATGTAATATGCTGTTGTTCAAGAAAATTAAAATCTTATTATAATATGGAATTTTTAAAATTTGGGGTCAGATCTGCATTGTATAAGAGGATTTTGTTTTTTACTTAAAAAAGAACATTAAGATGAAATTGTTAAAATACTATTAATGTTTCAATACAACAAAAAAAAGGATTAAAATAAAATCTGCTATGCATAATTTAATGTATCATATCAGAACATCAATTCTTGAACGGCCAAGCACCACGTGCTCGTGGAAGTTACATTATATTTTTACTCAATTTAACTGTTTCGTTGAATAAATCACTTTAATATCACAAACGATCATAAAAACTTTGTTTCGCATTTATTGTTAAAAAATATTCCATTTCCTATTTATTTCATTTCATATAATCACGTGTTAAAAATAACATTTTTCTGGGTTGTATTTGCTGTCATCATTAACTTATTTTTTTTTAATCAGAGCTTTCAAAAATGCAATGCCAACGGGTTATTAAAAGCTGATTTTTATGAGATACTCGTACAGATAATAAAATGTTTAATCTTGCCTACGGATTAAAATGATTATTTTCCGCCTACGGATTTTTGCCAGAAAACCTCATTCCCAAAACAATATCATGTTCTGACATGATAAAAATCCTCTTAATTACTATTGGAAAACCTTTTGAACTGATCTTATTCTAGTTTGACACCTACAATACTTTCGGTACAAAGTCCAACAGAATCGAATTTGTTATCAGTGCGATAAGCTAAATGATTAATCTATACATTTAATTCAGTATACAACTTCCATTGATGATGACCGAATGTTTAGTCATCGCATTTGAAAGTTTAGCTTGAAACTACTTTGCTCTAAAACCCTAACTACATCGCTTCTATTTTTCATAAGCCATCTTATTATCAAGAAAAAGAAGAAAGTATTCACCCCTTCATTGGCGGTTGTAGTGCAGGCTGCTAGTAGAAAAACCGCTAGGTTGGGACCAGCCAAATTCCCGAAGAGAATGACCGACATCTTGACGAGATGCCCCAGAGAGGCGATGATGAAGGACAGAGCAATGCACGCAATTCCGAAAACGAGACCTGAGACATAGAAGATGGGGCATCAGCATTAATCTGGAAAATAATTAATAAATACCGAATTTACAATAATAAACAGTGAATCAGTGGGAATATAATCAAAAGTAATAAACATAGAATAAAGGAATACTGACAAATTTTTACGTTTGTAGAAAATTGATACGGAATTAGTTTTAAAAACTTAATGTGTTTTCCGCAGAAAATTCCGACTTTTCAAATTACACAGATTATTACAGATTCAAATTACAGAGAGCAATTATCAGAAATTCTAAGAATTTCAATAAAAAATGATTTATTGCGCTGAGCATCGAAAGAAACCAACCAACGATTTTGATTAAATCCAGCAAACCATTATACTGAACGCCCCCATATTTTTATATATGTGGTATAGAGAAAGTATAATAATAGTGAAAAATTCAATTCTAGGTTTTGACTAATTTTTAAATTTTAAACCTCCCTGATTTCAAACGGAAGGTAGTTTCAAAGACAGAGCATTGACTTTCAAATTTTTAAGTTCACTTAATTGCATCCCAGGAGTTACGCATCATTTACAAGCAGAAACGACGAGCATAACATAGAACGACATAAAACGAAATGAGGAAAAAACTACTGAGCATTTTATCCCTGTGAATAAGCGCTGTGAGATTTTAGTAGGGATTTCCGACACAAGTAAGGGAATAATAGGGATCTTTTAAAAGAATTTTCTTAGCTGTACTGTTTTTTAACTCTTCATTCGTAGTCACCTGTCGGCTTTTAGCTGATCAGCAGTTTTACAAAACTTCTACTGAATTAATTACTATAGAAAAAGTGGGAACGGATCAGGTTGGAATGGGTTTTAATATATATAGAATTGGAAAGTAGTGTGGAGAGTCGCGGCCGAGAATCATCAAATAATCACATGCCGACTTATAAATTTCGTTTTATTCCAGCTCCAGAAGTACGCTGTGCAGCACACAACAGCTGTTTTATATATTTAATTGTTTTATTATTGTTTTATATATTTTACAGCTGTTTTATATATTTAACATTGAGAAAAAAAGGTAGAAAAAAAGGACCGGTACCTTTATCTCTAGTCTTAAATACTAGGATATTCTCATAAATCACACACGTGTAGAATTTTGACATTAATTCTGTTGTATTGTACTTATACATTTGACCTTGACAAGAGAAACAGGATCATTTTAGAAGAAACTATTTTATATAAGTGATTTATTACTCATCGAAGGAATCCTTTAAAAGAATATTTACACCTGTGATTTATTATCCATCCACTCGGCATGTGGACTCAGTTACATATTATCTTTACAATAATTGTTTTATATATTAGATAGGAATAGTGGAATGGATCAGGAAAAAACATTTTAAAACTAAGTTACTATGAAATAAATTAAAACAAAACTTTGGGAATTAATTTCATTTAAAATTAGTTATATATATATATATATATATATATATATATATATATATATATATATGCACACAAGAAGAATTAATGTGCCGTCAGGGAACAATTAATATAAGACTTATTGGCATTCTATTGTTAAAAGTAATATGAAAGAAAGATGAGTTTTTTCTCAGCAATTAGTAGCGCAAAATAGTATTCCACAAATAAGGCTTTCTCTTACTCATGATTTTGGTGTGAAGAGAGGTGACAATGAGTTTGGGGAACATGGGCCGCAGGAAGTCCTCTGTCGCGACTGACGCCAAACTGTTGATGGACGAAGAGACGGTGCTGAGGGAAGCGCTGAAGATGCCGCAGATGCAGAGACCCGGTATGCCAGGCAGGTGGCCCAGAGTGACGGAAATGAAATACGGTATAAGCTGCAATAATAAAATGAAAATTTCCCGGGATTGTGATCTCAGATTGTAGTACGATAGTTATGATAGTAGCTATGAGTGTGTCATTTCATATTAGAGTCTTATGTTTCTACAATTAAAAATAATGACAGCAAAGAGATTTTCATGTGTATGGTATTATACGGAGGGAAAGATCTTTTGCTTAACAGCTATCAAATTTTTCAGAAATAGGCACAAGGGAAGGTAAAAAATATAGACCTTAGTTAACTTTTAAAAATTGTGAATAGATTCCTAATTAATTGAAAATTAAGTGATAATTTGGGGTTTCCCAGCTTTAACTTCTGAAAATATTCATGTTAGAGATTATTAAATTCTTACTATTAGCTTACACTCTTTCTCTCTCCGTATATGTATATATCTTGTTCCAGTTTTTAATCGTTAATAAAACACTTTTTATTCATCCAATCAAGTTCAAGTATTTTTTTAACTTGTAATGGATGGCGTTTGATGTCAATACAGTTTTTTTCAAATACTAATTCATCAATTTTTTATTAATTAATCGAAAACTAACTTTCACACCAAAAATATTCATTTTCCCGCTACCTAATAAATAACGAATTCATTTCCCCCCCCCACAGCAATGAGGTTAGGCTTAAAATGTTATATGGCTATTATTTTAAAAGATTCTGTTTATTTTTATGATGTTTGATGTGTTTAAAACTAAATAATGGAATAAATCCATTTTTCCAATTCATTTCGAAATACTTTCAAATGAAAATAATACAGAATAAAGAAAATTAGAAAATTCTTTCTTTATTGCGTTACCACAACTGGTGAAAAAAATTCAAGCATTTTGCGTTGCCGCAATGAACTTTGAACCCTTACTTGGCTTTGAAAATTCAATGCTAGTTAAATTTTTTAATCAATTATTTATAGCAATTGCAATTGCTAGGCCGGGATAGCCTGGTTGGTAGGGCGTTGGATTCACATTCCTTGAGGTGTGAATTGAACTGCCAGCCGAGGACTCTCCGTGTGTGGTGAATATCAAACCTATCGTTGTAACAAAGTTTTCTGTGTGAAGAGTAATACCACTGGGGGTACTGGGTTAGAGGTGATCGTTCTGTATTTCTTATTTAAATTGCTATTTGTGGATGAATGAAGTCCGCACCGTAAAAAGGATTTGTGACGTGTGTGAGCATGAAGTCAGACTTCTGTCCTCGGGTTATCAGGGGTCCATACCCTCAGAAGCTCCTGAACCCCTCCATAAGTTGTAAAAGGGAACTCGAGAACAACAATTGTAATTATTTAATAAAAAGTAACTAATATAATTTTTTTAATAACCTCAGTAGGAATTGATTAAAAAATTATCTTTATATTACTTGTAATGTTAAGTGCACATACCTCATAACCATATCAATTTGTTTTTCGCATCATTTGATTTTGATTTTAACATTTTTTTTAAAAAAAAATTTGATTTTCAATACCTTTTTTTATTGTTCAGATGCAATTCAAACCCTTTCATTATCTCATCACATATTTAAATATAAGTTCTTTTTTTATTTTGGTATCTAAAATCAAAAGATTATAATTATTATTTGCGCCATTTACATGCTAAAACGCAACCTGAATTTCTGAATATATTGTACAATTAAAAGATGAATACACAATACAAATAAAAGATGAATATACCATAAAATCATAAGATGAATAGGCTATACAATTAAAAGAGGAATATACTATACAATTAAAAGATGGAATATCCTGACAGGTTGATAACAATAAAGATTTTACATTAACGTGGCTCCGATGTCTACCCCAATTCGGCCCTTAAAAATTCTTTGTTCTACGAAAGAGATTTACTAAAAGTTTAACAAGACCTCTTAATCTCTCAAATCAACTATTCAACAGAGGTTGCTATTTTTAAAAAATGTAAAAAAGGGAATTCTGAAAAGTTATTAAAAAGAGATAAATAATCAAATAGTCAGATAATTAAACTTTTTTTTCTAATCATCATATATTTGTGGCGATTGACTTATAAGCCAATTAATATCCTTCGAGCTGAAGGGTCCCTTTTGCTC
>JAOUZG010040955.1:3079829-3097723 GCA_026289955.1 Argiope argentata | reverse complement strand
CTTATAAGCCAATTAATATCCTTCGAGCTGAAGGGTCCCTTTTGCTCGATCGGTTTGATACTCGGCTACTAACCATAACATTGGGAGTTCGGGTCTAGCGCTATCCGCTATCACCTATATATTCATTAAATGTGAATTCATTTTCATAAGAAACAGATTCCTACACTATCAGTGATATTGCTGTAAAATTATTTTAAAAATGAAATATGCATTCAACGGCGATTTGCTAGTTTCCAGTTGTAGATAATCTCACCTGATCTGCAGAGTGAATGGGTCTGTTGGCGGAGGACATGGGATCGCAATTTCGGAAATACGCATAGAGCACCAAACCACACACGCAGCAGAGCAATTGGAAGCCCACGATCATAGGAATGCTGATGAAAGTTGCTCTGAATGGAAACAGAGCCCAAATTAAAAGGAATACATTTGGATATCGAAAGTGCTTTGCTTTGTCACAATATATTCAAAATTAAAATTTTACAGGTTTTCATTGCACTGCTATTTAAAATCTTTAATTGACTTTTGATCTATGACTTTGACTTTGATTTTGAATTGACTTTTTTTCTATGATTTTGACTAACTTTTAATTGATTTTTGTTCTATGACTTTGTCTACCTTTGACTATGACTTTAAATTTACTTTTGTTCTATGACTTTGACTACCTTTGACTATGACTTTAAATTTACTTTTGTTCTATGACTTTAAATTTACTTTTGTTCAACGACTTCGACTACCTTTGACTATGACGTCTGAATTAACTTTAGTTCTATTACAAATCTTACTAGCACAAGATATTATACGATACCTTCTTAATGTTGTCCCATATTATAAATACCTGCCAATGTCGTAAAGATAAGATAAAATGCTTTCGTACTAAAAGGGAAACACACAGGGTGTGTAAATTTAAAGATTGCAGAATACTTTTTTTTATATTTATTATACATTTTTGTATGTTTTAAATCTTTAGATTGTTGACCATACATGAATAAATGAATATTTTAACCCAAAGATAAAATTTTCAAGCTCACAAATATAGGTGCATGAGCAGTGCTAATAAATTTTTCATAACACTTTCATAATACTGATTAAAATATTATAATAATATAATTAAAATATTAAATTTTTAGCAAAAAATTAAGGAAAAAAACAAAAAATTAAAAAAAAAGCGTTATAACATCTTGTCTACTAAAACGTATGGCTGAATTTGACATTTTGACAATCAAGTGGTGATCTTATTATTTTTGATATGTGGCTTACTTCTTCTTTTTGATTACAAATTACCTACAAAAAGTTTTGAATTTTATTAGGTGTCTTTTTATAATCAATATCTAAATTCGTCTTAATGAAAGAACCAATAATCTTCTTCCATTCTTTATTTCATACAATTAAATTCATCTTAGTTGATGAACCAATAATTTTCCTTCATTCTTTATTACCTACTTAATGGAAGAATCAATAATTTTCTCCCATTCTTTATTGCCTACAGCTAAATTCAGCTTAATGGAAGAACCAACACTTTTCTTCCATTCTTTATTGCCTACAATTAAATTCAGCTTAATGGAAGATTCAATAATTTTCTTCCATTCTTTATTACCTACAATTAAATTCAGCTTAACGGAAAAACCAATATTTTTCTTACATTCTTTTTTACCCACAACTAAATTCAGATTAATGGAAGAACCAATCATTTTTATCCATTCTTTATTACCTACAATTAAATTCAGCTTCATGAAAGAAAACAATAATTTTCTAACATTCTTCATAACCAGTATACAAATTCAGCTCAATGGAAGAATTAATAAGTTGCTTACATTCTTTTTTACCCACAACTAAATTCAGATTAATGGAAGAACCAATCATTTTCTGCTATTCTTTATTATCTACAACTAAATTCAGCTTAAATGGAAGAACCAATAACTTTCTTCCATTCTTTATTACCTACAATTAAATTCAGCTTAATGGAAGATTCAATAAATTTCTTACATTCTTTATAACCAGTATATAAACTCAGCTCAATGGAAGAACCAATAATTTTTTTACATTCTTTATTACCTACAACTGAATTCAGCTATTTGAAAGAACCACTAATTTCTCACATTCTTTATAACCTAAGTTCAGTTCAATGGAAGAACCAATAATTTTCATCCATTCCTTAGTACCTACAACTAAATTCAGCTTAAATGGAAGAATCGATCATTTTCTTACATTCTCGATCGCTTCAGATTCCTCACAGTCATGAGTCTCTGCACCTGACACTGACCTCCTCCGTATGAAGCCATCGTGATGATCATCCCTTGAGCAAAAATGTTGATAAACGTGTAATGGTCACCCAAGTCAAATGAGAATCTAAAAGGCAAAAGTAATTAATTATATTATATGTTACTTTTTTTCTCATGTGTACCACGAATATTATAATATTGGAATGGTTTTCATGACAAAAAATATAGTGGATTCAGCTTTGTAAGATATAATTACACTGTTAATAACTGTTTCTTTATTTCGAATGCAATATTTATTTCAACGTAAAAAGTTATAGCAAAATGGATTTTGACTCGTTGTGCAGTTCACTAAAAAAATTTATTTTCAGTTCAGACTTCACCACTCAGTTGGTTGATGTGTAGTTTAACCCTCTTTGCCAAAATGGCGATAATATGTCAATGCTTGATACCCCGTTTTTTGTCATCGCAACCCTATGTTATCTTTCTCTTTGACCAGAAGATATGCCTGTGCTCGTCAGTGATTCATGGTTGGCGAGTTGGAAAGTACTAAAAAGCGCGCCAATCAGGGAGTTAAACTACAATCGCACTGCTTAGTTTTTGTGACCCACTTACGGCTCAAATTGTCAAATCTGCCCCCTACGTAGCCTAATGCTGTTGTTAAACAAAGATTTGATGCGATGTTATTTTTCTTCGCTTTACTCTCTCCCTATTCTATTTTGAATGTATAGACATTTTCCCCATTTGGTTAGAGAACTTTTAAGTAATTTCTTTTTAATAAATTAAAATAAGAAACAGAAACATGTTAATTCAAGATTCTTAAAACAGCAAAGGTCAATTTAAATCTTGATGTACATCATTCGAAATTGATGAAATTAAATACGAAAAAGGAAAGTTAATTGTATACTGGAGGATAAATACCTTTAATCGCTTTTCAAAACAAATATTTATCATGCTACTATGCATGTAAATACATAATTATCTTGCCAAATAACACAACATTATGCAAAAATTAAGAAATAAAAAAGCCTAAAATAGAGAACTTTTATTTTACAATTCATCAAATATAAGGAATGTGTTATAGTATTTAGGAAAAAAAACGTAGCATGAATATTGCTTTGAATGCATTTAATTATATTTTTAAGGAATAACAATATTTTGTAAGAAATTTACGTACATTTTCATTGTATAAAAGCAAAATAACCTTCAACGAACTAAAGTGTAATGTCATTTCTAACTTACCCAATGATACATTGTTTCAAGAAACAACAGGGTTGAAGGTAGTTTTAACCTTCCTCGATATTTTTTTTTACTAACTCTCCATTGTTTGCCATAATGTTCATTTGAATCATGCACTATTTCGTGTGCATTTTTAATTACGATAACTCATCATATTCATTACCTCAACCCTGGAACTAGCGAAATAATAATAATTTGGAAGTTAATAGTTTAAACTAATATTTTATTGCCAGGTAGAAATAGTACTTCAAAATTCTTGCTATTAAAAGACCGGTAAATGCAAAAATTAGAAAACTTCAAAAAATGTAAAATTTTATTCAAATGAAATTATTATTTCATGCTTATGATATTGCATCAAGCGTTGCTATGACAACACATCGCCTAATTCTTTTCCCTTTAATTATTCTGAAATTAAATTTAAAGATAAATTTAAAGCAAAGAAATTGAACTTTAAATAGAATTAAATGTTTAATCAATATTAAATAAAAAAAAGATTGCTTAAAGTAGAAGTTCAAACCTACTTTGGAATAAACAGTCTTCCACCTTCATTAGCTATATCAAAGACATTTCGTATTCCACCCAAAAGTAAACATCCCTGCACCATAACAGCAAACAAGCAGACGAACATTAGTGCGGCTTGGAAAACATCTGCCCACAGAACAGCTTTCATTCCACCCTAGAAGGGGAAAAGGGAAATAAAATAAATAAAAAGCTATGTAATAGTTGAGTTAATTACGTTTTCACGTTTTCTTTATAATACCCATAAAGAAAAACATTTCTATTTATTGTTGACTTAATTTCTGCATTATACGTAAGCACCCTCCCAATTACTTGACTTCAAATTAAAAGCATGCGAGTTTACTGAATTAAAAATGATATGATACATATTAACTGTAAATTTGGAGTTTTTCTAATTTATATTTAAATTTGTAATAGATATTTAAATAATTAGATAGAAAATAAATTTACTAACGAAATATATTTAGATGTACAATATTTAAAATTGCCACAGATTTAATTGATAGAAAGTGCAGTCATTTTTTTCAGCAATTATCCCAAGAAAAAAATATTGATGATCTATCACAAATAAAACAGACATCATTAAAAGATCTAAATTGGTATTCGATTCGGAATACTTTTCAGGTAAATTAACAAAATTTTGAGATATGATAAGCAAAGATTATTCAATGATTGATCCATAAAAAATATTTTTAATGCTTAAACCGAATTATCATCACCTTATTTTCTAAACAAATGTCTTCAATAAATATACTTTAATTTTTAAAGGTAATACTTTCACTGCATTATTTATCGCAAATAAGGAATACTTTTTCAACTTTCAATTTTTCATTTAATTTAGAAGTCTTTTTAGAACAAATCTATAAAGGTATCTAAGAGTTGTTGAACAACATGAGCATTTTTATTCACATTAAATTATTCTTATTTTTTTAAAACAAATGCTTGCAACATTTGACAGTTTAGAGATCAAAACTTTGAAAAAATCTTTAATTATTCTAAAAATATATCTGTAAAACTGGTTAATAATATAAAAATCCTGAATGAAGTCGAAAAAGAAACGAAATTTTACTTTAAGCAACTTCAATAAGCTTAGGAAATGCACTTACCAAGGTGCAATAGAAAGTGCACACCAGTCCAACTGAAATCACCGACATCCACATGGATAAACTGGTAACTGCGCTTAGTGCTAGAGCTGGAGCATACAGCGTAGCAGATGTGAAGAGTAGCTGTTTGGAGAAAGAAAATCGCAAACTAATAAATTATTCAAACAATATGCAAAAGTTATTGTTCCAACCAACCTTTGGTATTTATTTAGTTATTTATTGCTTACTCAAAATTTGAATTGGGCTTTTCTAAAAAATAGAACAAAGAATCTGGTAAAACCCACTAGCACATAGAGGGCGCTGTAAACGCCCTAGAGAAGAAGGTATGAAGCCATGGTAGAGAGCAGCTGAGTTGAAAGTTTAATTGTTTATTAAAGTTGTTATTGTTGAAAAAATGTAGACCTGATTGACTAAATACACTGAACCACCATACTGAGGATGAATGATAAACCAGAATCCAAAACTTTTTTACATCAAATATAAAGAAGTATACATAGTTTACTTTTCTCTTATATATATAGAATCTGATAAATATGTAGCTAGTGAAGGTCGCGGTACGAACCTGCGACGATTGAGCCAGTAGCCGAGCAATATACCGTTCGGGCAAAAGGGACCCTTTAGCTCGAAGGATATAATTTAGCTTATAAGGCTGACGCTACAGAACTCCCCTACCAGTGAGTCGGACGGGAGACGAACGATTTGGTGCGTCGAGTTAGCAACGGCTTAAGAGGCGGCTTTGATGCGTTGAGTTAGCGACGACTTTGTTGGCTGGTAGATGGCGCCACGACTTTGCGGAAGGCTGCGTTGTCAAGGTCACCAATGTAGCAAGTGAAGGTCGCGGTACGAACCTGCGACGTTTGAGCCAGTAGCCGAGCAATATACCGTTCGAGCAAAAGGGACCCTTCAGCTCGAAGGATATAATTTAGCTTATAAGGCTGACGCTACAAATATATATCGCAATTTGAGGAACGTTACGTTTTCAAATATTATTAAAGTATTTAAACGTTGATTTCTCAATAGTTTAATTTCTATAAGGAGTATTCTTTCTGAATAAATTTGTATATGATTTTATTTTCTTTCCTGTTAGTTCATTGGGATATTTCTATACGGACTATAAATTAAATTTTAACTTAAATATTTTCAGATAGTTAATAAAACTGCTGTGCCACTACTTTTGTTTCAAAAAAGAAAAAAAATGTGACGTATTTTAAATAAAATAACAAAATGTTAAATAAAAATATAAAAAACTTAGAATGTATTCGTTAAAAAAATGTGTGACCAACTATCGAGAAATAGTTTTCTAAAAATTGATATTATTATTCTTAAAAAGTAAAATATTTCCAGGTTTCAAAAGTTATACACTGTTGCTATAATAAGATATCGATTTTTTTTGCATTGATTTAATAATGGAAACGGTTTACCTGAGAACACTTACCGTTTGAATGACAAACATAGCTGAAGTGATTTTCCTTGTCGTTTTTCCGAATCGCTTTTCTAAATACTGTGAAAGAAAATCAATTATGAAATTCTCCTTTTTTTTTTCAAACGAAATAAGAAACATATATGTAGTGTATAAAAGCATGCAAAATAAATTTACAAAAAAAATCAAAGATATATGCAAATAAAGTTCGAAAATGTTGAGAAAGCCTTATTTAATTAATCTGCGAAGTAGCATATTAAATACGTTACTCTATGGAATCATTTATGTGATAAGTTTTTACATCATTCTTCAAATCAAATACTATGTTAATGCATTCTGGATTGCTGAAATATAAAACTTTTTCTTTCTTTTTCCTTTTTTTTTTGGGGGGGTAGGACTTTTTTTTCTCATCAATATTTTTTTCTTCACATTTTCTTATATTTTAAAACTAATTAATTATATTTTGCATTCTATTCTGCTCATTGGTTTACCAAACTATTCTGTTGTTTTATTTATTTCATGAAATGAATTTCCCTACTTACATGTATAATTCTTTGAAAGATGAATTAATAGCATAGTGTTTCAACTTTTATCGGTATATTGTATTCTTAATTTGCAAATTATGGTATGTAATTGCTTATTATTTCCCCAAAAAATTATTTCATATATATGATTAAACTATTCATTATTAGTTTTATTACATATTTAATTTACTGCTTATTTCCAGATTTGTGGTATTTACTTTTACCAAACTGTTATTTGTTTTAAAATTGTTTAATCATACAAAATTACTGCTGTTGTTTGAGCAGAAAAGTTAATATTATTTAATAGGTATTATACCAAATATCTAGGTAAATTATGAAATAACTAACTAAAATGAGAAACGAAACAATATTGGTAGTATAACAGAATGTCCAATTTAAATTTCAGATTTTCTGAGGCCATATTTTAGAAGTAGCATATAGACAATGACCAACGAATTGGAGACTTTGGTTTAACAGTTTACTGTGGCCCTCTAATCAAAATTACTGTAGTCTTTAATTTATTGGGTTGTTCGAAAAGTCATTTCGATTTTTTTGGTGAAAATGAAAGACGATCCTCGTATAATGAATAATTATTTTATTAAATTATATATCGCCCATTCTGATCTAAAACCTTTTGCCATCTTTCTAGTAGAGGCATGATTCCACGCTCATAAAATTTTTGGTATTTGCTGGCAAAAAACTAATCCAAGGTGATTTTTGACGTCTTCATTTGAGACTAAGGTTTTACCGTCCAAAAAATTTTGCATTGACCGGAACAAATAATAATCTGAAGGAACCAGATCTGGATAATATGGTGGAGTGGATCATTTTTGTGACATTTGAGGAGCGAATCACAGACTTCAATGCGACAACACAAATTTCTCTCCGTGAGGACATGGAGAACTCAAATATCGAGCTTCGAGGTTAAACCCAGGCCTTTCAGGTGGTCATAAACAGTTGAATTCAATAAATTTAAACTCTCACCAATCTCACGTGTTGTTGTTCGCCGGTTTGCATCAACTATTACCTTTATCGTGTCTTTATCAGCTTCAACCGGCCATCCGGAATGTGGTGCATCTTCGACATCAAAATTGCCGGACCGAAATTTTGTAAACCAGTTCTGACACTGTCGTATTGTCAACGCATCTTCTCCATACACATCCGTCATTTTTTTTTCTCGCTTGGACAGCATTTTTTCCTTTTCTGAAGTAAAAAAGTAAAATATGACGAAAATGCTGCTTATTGCTCTCCATATTTAAAAGGGCACCAACCAAAAACTACTGCGTAGAATTAATATAACTTTTTCACACACAAGCCTTGCAATATCAGCTCTCAAGACATATAATGGTTATGCGGCTTAAGTGTGAAGTTGGAATAAAAAAATACAATTAAATCCTTTGTCGAGAAAAAACGAAATTACTTTTCGAACGACCCAATATGAATGGATACGACGAGACATTGGAGAGCATATAACTCTATACAATATTTGTGGAAGAACAAGTAATGCTTCATTTGTTTAATTCAAGGCTTCTAATTTTAATTGCAAAGAGAAATTATTCATTCAAAGAGAAAAGTAATGCAATATTGAAGATTGTGTTTTTTCTGTAAAAGTATTTATGTTATACTTGGATTACATTCTGCTTTCTAGAAACCGAAAAAAAGCAAAGCAATATCAAAAATATGTTGTCCAACAAAGCTTGGGTAGAATCCCAGTGTCCATATAATTTTTCATGATTTCACCTATTAACTGCATCTGCATTAAAGTTTATGTTTATCTAATTCACTGTTTGGTACCTCTATAATTGGTGCTTCTCATGTTAAGAATAATAAAAAGAACCCTCTCTGGACTTTCCACTTTAAAGTTACATTAAGAATTAAATCTTTAGTTCACTGTTTCTTAGAAGTAAGAAAAAGTGATTATCAAATAATAATTTCATATTTTCTGCATTTTTTTCCAACAAATTAATAGCTTTAATTTTGCAAGAAACAATGTTGATGTTGATATGATTCAGAATTTATTAAATTCCCTTTTAATAGGACGAGAGAGGAGGAAAATAACGAGACCGTCCATTGAGAGAATACCTTCTTCTTCTTATTTCCATCACGGTCTGACTCCATCAGACCAGATTAAATAAACCGTTGACTCTGAGATGGTCGGTGACTGTCCAAGGAGATGAATAAATATCCCCGACACTGAGGTCAAGGTACTCTAGGATGTGAGAAGGAGTGGCTTGAAAGTGTTGACATTAAGGACAAAGGGGAAAGGATTTCTTTCTCCCCGAGAACTTAAGTCATTTTAAGTGCCCGCTGGCATATCGCGAAATGCAAGTATGGGATGGCCTATCTCGTGAGATGGAAAGAAAGAAACCTGGGTTAGGCCCCTTGTACCAGTTGTTTGATGGAAGAACCAACCAGTCTTCTCTGATGACAGATTTTTTGACGGAGAAAAGCTCCAGATAAGTCAGTTTGGTAGAAGTGGGGATATTTTGAAAGCAACCCTCTTTGGCCCATTTGTCTGCCATTTCGTTACCATGGATGTCTGCATGTGATGGCAACCAGCGAAGATGTATTTGGTGATGTTGCGAGTTGGTCTTGAGCTTATTGTGGATCAAAATGCTTGTACGGTCTCCGGCATTTAGTTGATTTTTGAGATGATGAAGCGCACTGCAGCTATCTGACAAGATCGAGAGAGTACCTTAAAATTGGTAATCGTTGATAAGAAATTATCCTATCCGAATACAAAAATGTGGCAACTCATCTACCGGGTGATTCAAAAGTTCGTTAACATCTGAGAAGTCAATAATTTATAGAATAATGTAGGCTGAGATTGGCACATTTGCCTAAAATAACTTGGGTTTTATTGAAACCAAAAAACAAAAAGAATGCAATAAATGGGTGAGGATCAAGGTTATTTGTCTAATGTGTTTTGGACCGACGAAGGCCATTTTATACTCTAAGGGTCAGTCAACACCGACACCTGTAGAATGTAGATGCTGAAAATCCAAGAACTGCCGGGAAAACACCACTACATGTCGTTCGTTGTGAGATTACTTGAAGTCGCATGTCTACCGCGACTGCCCAACCTCATTAGGAATGCCAAAAGACCTCAACCGAAGATAATTTCTCAACACATCTACAGATATGCTGTACAGTTCTGTTCAAAATATCGTCCCTCTATTAAATATTGCTGGCGAATGATGAACGACATGTTAAGAATTTGTTATAAGGAACACATTTTGCTAAAAATCAATTATTATACTTAATTTTGCTTTTGTTATCGTATGAAGAGAAATATATTGACAGGTTTTTTTTCTTTGTTGTTTTTTGTTTTGTTTACTTTTGGGGGTTTGACTAAAACCAAAAGTCATTTCCGTTGTATACGTCAATTTTTTTCTTCTCCGCTTTCATTATTCCATAAATTATTGAATTTTCAAATGTTAATGAACTTTTGAATCACCAAGTATGTATAATTGTTAAAAAGCCCTAAAGATTGAATAATTTTCATAAGTAATTTTTTCCAACTATTCGCTAAAAGCATTTTGCCCATAGGATATGGTTATCGATTCGAAAAGATTGAGAAGTCTCAATAACAAAATCGGTTCCAATTATTATCTTTATAGTTGATATAGAAAGGTAAAAGATATTTGAATCAGTAGCAAGATTACTTCTACATATGTGAAGTAAGAGTAAGATGATTGCTTCTATGTATGTGAAGTGAAGGAAATAAATTATATATGTATTCCTCGTAGAAAGAAAAATTTTCCTCTACTAATTATATGTGATATCAAAAACCATTTCTTTCAATCGTTAATTACTTTCAAATATGTAGCATTGTATGACCACAGAATTCCTCGCATTACTTTTAAGATCATGGCATTTTTATATGACGCTCTAAACGAATTAACATATAACCAGCTTTTTTAAATTATAAAAAGTTTTTAAAAAGGATAGCCACAATTTTTTTATCTGATTAAAAAATTATTCAGACGAAAGGATCATTGATTAAATTACAATACAACATTTATTATAGTGTAGTTATATTCTTATTGTTTTTTAGCCCAACAGATGGTGCAAATGACGTATAAATAGCTATTTTACATTCGATAATCGCCAAGATGGCGACAACGAAGACATGGAGAAGATGACATTGATGACGCTCTTTCTCAACGGGTATAACTAGTTTTGATTCTTTTTTTAGATACAATAAAATGTTTTCTTAAGAGATAGTTTGGGAGAATAGAAAACGTATGTTGTCTTGCTACTCCAGTTAAAAATATAAAAACACTCAAAATTATAATCACAAATGCTGTGTCTATAGTGATAGCAGAAATGCTTGATTACATCTTTCAAGTACTGTGTGGTGATAGCTTCATAACCCAGATCACATCTGCGATACAGAAGTCGACTTTTGTATTATAGTCATATTACAAGGCTACTGGTCTTTGTGTAACAGATTCGTACCAAGGCCTTCAATCGGTACATTGGTGACCTTTCCAACGCAACTTCCTGTAATAGCCATGGCTCCATCTATCCGCGGCCAAAACAAACAAAGTCGCCAGACACACTTGACGCAAGGAAGAAAGCAAAAGCAAAGTCGTCAGACACATTTGACGCAAGCGAACAAGCAAAAAGTAAAGTCATCAGACACATTTGAAGCAAGCAAACAAAAGCAAAGTCGTCAGACTCACTTGACGCAAGCCAGCAGCAACTCGTCATTGGCGTTATTTAAAAAAATCGTTCGTCCTTCCGCCGACTCACTGGTTGGGGAGTACTGTGGCGCTGGCTTCATAAGCCGGATCACATCTACGATACCAAAGTCGACTTTTGCATTATGGTCATGTTACTGCGCTACTGGTCTTAGCGTCTGAGGTTCTTACCGCGACCTTCATTCGGTACAACCGGATTACTATTTTGACAAACTTCAAGCTAACAAAGGTGTTTGTTCATGTTAAAATTACTAGTTTCATTAAACTCTTTAAAAGCATTTATAATACATCTAAATATACATATGCCAAATAACAGTAGTTTTATTTACAGTATTTTTGTTACCATTGAAAAATTTTGTTAACATTCAAAATTTGCATTTCAAAATTAAAAATAAAATAATTAAAAAAATAATCAATTCTATTCTATTACGGATCTAGATGTATTTATATGATGAAGTTAAGCCTTGTATTATATCATATTTCAAAAGTACTGAATCCAGCTACTTACTTCATACGCCGTTGATATATCATTGGCAAAATAAATGGGTAAGAAAATGTATGACGTGATGATAGGTCCAAGAATGAAACCGATGTTCATAAAAGTCATATTAGTGCCATAGAGGTACATTTCTGCCGGAATCCCCATCAAAGTGGTGGCTGACATGAAAGTGGCCATCAGAGAGAAAGCAACCGGCAAGATGGACATGTCTTTGCCGGCCAGCAGGTATTCGTCGTTGGTGTTCTTCTTGCTCTTGAAGATGAAGAAGATGCCTATCGCTGCAGAGACTGCCAGCAGTGAAGCGAACATGACATAGTCAGCTATACTCAGTATGAATTTTTCAGAATCCATCTTCAAGTCTGGACTGGCTGAATTGCTGAACCTCTTAAAATCTTCTTTAAAAAATTCTGAAATTACGATTAAAAAAAAGGCAAGTATATAGATATTTCTGTTGCTTGAAACAGTTCTAAATAAATATAATGAAATCTTCGATCTTAAATTTCAAGTTATCATGTGAGAACATTATTGTTTTTAAGTTATTATTTATCTTAATTAATTTAAATCATTAACCAATTTAAACTGGTTTGAAACAATCACGAGATTTCTCATCAGTCTCTTATCCCTCTATTATATATATATATATATATATATATATATATATATATATATATATATTCTAGCTGGCAAACAAAGTTTAGATGCTCGACCGATTTTGAGATGAAATAACAGCTGTGATATCTTAGTTCTACGTCAGCGTTTTAAAAACGCATCTGCTATCAAAGAAGCATACGTAATAATAAAGCAATGCTGGGAAAAGCACGTAAATCTTTTTTAAAACGCATTGACTTTCGATGAAATATACATACTAATAATGCAATACATGTAAAAACTGGTAAACATATTTTTGTGCTTAAATTTCGGAGACATCAAAACCTCCTCAACAAAACAACATTATGTTCCAACATAATAATAAATCAAAAAATTAGTTATTTCAGATAGAAAAACTTATTTTATTATAAACAATCTGAAGGTTATTTATGATGTTTAATTAAAGAAAAGTCTTATGGAATAAGCATTATTTGATTGGAGAAGATCTAAAAAAGTGCGATAACGTTTCTTTATATCTCTACAATAAATTCTTCCTTTTGCTTTAGAAAAAAATCTAATCTAAATCTTTAAAAAACTTCTTTAATATTTTTTACTGTATTCTATATTTTTGTAATTGTTGCTGTATTTACTGTATATTTGATAATTACTGTAGAATTACTTTTGAAAAGAAAGTATTTAGTTATTTTCTGTGTGTACAAAAAATATTATCAACAAATGTTAAGATTTGCGTTTGAACTTAAAAAGTTATAGATTTAAAGTTTAATATTAATATTTCGTTTGCATTAATCAGATGTTTATAGTTCAATGTAAAAAAATGCTAATATATTTTTCTGGTCATAAATCATAAGTAAAAATTTTATTTTAAAAAATTCCTTTTAATTTGTACATTACCAATTATTTTTTATTTTACATACTAAACTTTTAGATCTATATTTTTGAATTTAATTTAATAAATATAGAGTGCAAACTGAAAACTAAACAATTAAAATATACAATTAAATAATACCAAAAAAATAACAAAAATGCACATTTGAATATTTATAAAAACGTACATATTTATTTACTCCAAATTTCTTTGTTAAAATAGTGCAAGGAAAATTTTTAGATTGATCCTAATTTTAAAAAATTGAGTTTTTCTATCACTCTGGGAATATTTCTGGTAGATTAATATTAAATACATGCAGGCCTTAAGCTTGATTAAATACAATTTAGACTCCAGGTATTGCAGAACAGAGTATATAAAATTGGTACAATGTAAAATTTATGAACAAGCCTATAAAAATTATATAACATGCATTCCATAGATGAAATATTGATAAATATTGAGAAAAGAATAAAAAATATACTATGACAAAAATTAGTAATGAAAACAATTGTTTTAAATTCTATTTATAATAATTATTTAAAGTTTATTTGTCGTATATAATATTACAGTTCACATATCGGAATAACATGCATATTATATTTAATTCGTAATCATTTTTACCGATGAAATATCTGATATTTTAATAAAGAAGGCTTTTAATAATTATGTTATTATTTCAGAGAGAATCAAATATTAAAAATTCAATAAATTCATTTTGCTACAAATACAGAGCCTCCTCCCCTTTAAAATCATTATTCCTTCATTTTATTATTCAGCATTTAAGCTCTCTATCCTCAATTTTTGTTCACTAATTTTTATAGAATGATATTGGGAAAAATGAACATATTATTTAGAAAAAAAACAATTACATCAAGATCTTTCAAAAATTTAAAATATCAAACTAAAATACAAATTAAACTGTTATTTAATTTATATACATTTTAGTAATATTTAATAATTTTTTATTGCATTATACATTTAATATTAAATGTTATGTTTTTAAAAATGTCCAACTAAACATATAAAATATGAATAACTTTAAGTAATTACATTTTTGAGAATATTTAATTAATTAAAAAAATTTTAATGAATATTTATATTTACCTTCGTATTCAGCTAAGCAGGTTTTCTTGCTTCTTTTTACACCTTAAAAGTCAGTTTATCACTGGATATTCCTTTAAAAATGGAAATATGATTATTAGTATTTACAAAAATTAATTATTTATAAATAATCATCAAAAAACTTTGGAACTGTTTAAAAAAAGAAAGAAATTATCGTTAAAGCACACTTTACAAATGATTACCAAAATGAAATTGTCGCTTATTGAAGATCCTAAAAGAATCCTAAAGAATTGGCCAGAATCTATGTGATATTTTAAGGAAAAATAATCCTTTGAGCGTGTTAGTATTGTTTCAGCTGGAAGACAGGTCGTGAATTTTACAAAGAAAGCAAATAAATCAGAGCCCATTGCGAAATAAGAAATGCATGCTACACTCGATTAATAATAGTTGATGACTCGAAAATCCTCAGAATGCGTGCAAAGCGGCAGTAAGGAACTTAAAAACTGTTCTTCACTTCTTAAATGCATCAATGAATTCTTTCAAAAGAAAAGAAAAGAAAAGAATTTGTTTGTGTATTTCTGGAAATACATAAAAAATGTATAAAAATTAGAAAATACCAGATTAAAAATCTTTGCAAGAATTAAACGGTACAAAACAAATCGTTTCTTTTTTGGTTAGGCATGCTCACTTCATGCATGAGTGCATATATAAAGAAAGTACAAAATAAGAAGGTACATTCGTTAGTAGGTAACGTTCGATACATAAAGCAACTCGCAATCCTCAAACGATTTGAACTTAATATGTACCGGAATCTCGACACAGCTTCTCCGAGTTCGAAAAACACATTTTTGGCATTATGCCAAAAAACACTGCGTGTGAGACGAATTAAAAATTCTGTACGGACTTAACTATCAAGTTAGCAGATTTCTATCATATTTTCAAAAGCATTCATTCAAAAGTAATATATCTGACTTGTTATTCGAGTGCAAAATTTAAAGCGTAAAAATCTAGATAGATGAAATTTAGTATACATACTTATCTTCAAAAATGTAGACATACATGTACAATTATGAATCAAATATGTGAAGCCATGACCCGTCTATCGATTTGTGTGCACAGTTGATGTATATATGTAATATTTTTAAAAAAATTTAAATGAAATCTGCTATGCATATTTCAATGTATCATGTCGGAACATCATTTCTTGAACGGCCAAGCACCACGTGCTCGCGCAAGTTCAATTATATTTTTATTCATTTTAATGGTTTCATTGAATGAGTCACCTTAATATTGGAAACGATTTAGAAAAATTTGTCTCCCATTTATTGTTTTAAAAGATATCCCATTTCCTATTTATTTCATTTCGTATAATCACGTGCTCAAAATGACATTTTTCTAGGTTTTGTTTGTGTTAGTAATTAACTTATTTTTTAAAATTAGAACTTTTGTAAATGCAATGGCAACACGTTATTAAAAGTTGCATTAATTTTTTTGAGATGCTCAGGCAGATATTAAAATTTAAATTTTTTGCCTACAGATTTTTGTTGACGACAAAAACCCTATCCCAAAAACAACACTATGTTCTGGCATGATAAAAACAAATGTTTAAGTCAATGAAAGTCGATATTTCACTTTATGATGTAAAATTGTAGTTTTCCATAAAATATTCGTTTCGAACAGCCTAACAAAATAATAGTCCAACATACTAGTTCTTTCAATGAATTGGGTAAATAATTATGTGGATCCAAGTATGTATATTTTATAAATATTATTCGTCATTGACATATTAGGCATTCGTAGACCTAATCACGGATAAAAAATTTAAGCGTGCAGAGAAGAATAGGAGTTTGTTTAAGAGTTTGCGATAAAGTTTTGCAGAGACTACATCCATTGATTTTATTTGAAGAGGTCAAGGTGTTATTTTTGAAATACCTTTCAAGCCTGTAAATTAAAATAAGTAATAAGGGGGGGGGAATCTGTTCTTATTTAGGTCAACAAAGAATTTTTTTTATTTTAAGTACTTTTTATTAATATAAATATTTGATCAAAAATAATGCCTGGCAGAAACACAATCAAGTTCCTATCCGTTAAAAATAAATCAGAGCAGAATCAGACTCAGAACACGCTTAATTGCCGTTGAATTTTCAACGACAATTGAGGCAACTCAAATGCACATATTTTCTACGCCAGTTGGGGTAACGCAATACAAATTAGATTTTTTTTTTTTTACTTTCTTTATTCTGTATAATTTTGATTCGAAAGTACTTCGAAATGAATCGGAAAAATTGATTCATTAATAATGTTTAATTTAAAATGCATCAAACATAAAGAAAATAAACAGGGTCCTTTGAAATAATCGGTCAAAGACATGTTAAGCCTAACCTCATTAGCGAAGGGGAAAAAACAAACTCAATTCGTTTTTTATTTGGCTTTGGCTGCGGAGAAATGAAAAGTTTTGGCGAGAAAGTTAGTTTTTAATAAATGAATAAAAAATTAATGAATTAATATTTGAAAAAACTATATGACATGTAGTATCATCCACTACAAGCTTGAAAAATTTTCTTGAACTTGAGTGGATGGATAAAAAGTATTTTATCAACGATTGAAAATTTGAACAATATATATATAGATAAAGGTAAAGAGAGTGAGAGCTAATAGTAATAATCGAAAAATGTTTCGGATTCAGAATAAACTTGAAAGTGAATCTACTGATATTGGTTTGCTAATAAAGCACATAACGCATAGAAATTATTTATTTTTTTCTTTTCCAATTTTTAAAAGGCTATCATAATAAATTTTATCTGAAAAATATCTCTTTTCTGTAAGTCGTATATAACAAATACAGCTGAACTTTTGTCATTGGTTAAGGATTGTATTGAAATATAATTAGAACATACATTTTATAACCCCCAAATTAAATAAAAACAAATTAGGAATATATTTATTAAATGAATAACTAATATTCCATCTATCAATTAAAATGGCCATTTCCAACTTAAGCGGTTTAAGAATCAATACAATATTTAATATTCCTTCTAAGAGACTAAGAAGCTAAACCAATAGCAGCGATCTTTTCGAAGTTTTCTAGCATAATCTCTAACAAACGATATATATATATATATATATATATAT
>JAOUZG010040955.1:3064125-3079429 GCA_026289955.1 Argiope argentata | reverse complement strand
TATATATATATATATATATATATATATATTAGCTGTCCCAACAGACTTCGTACTGTCTAATGTTACTGGCCTATTGTTAATAGCTAGAGGGAAACACTAAAAATAAATTTAAAAAAAACGTATTTCACAGTAATCACTTTATTTATTGTTATACCTTATATAAACAACGATTACTTACAAAATTAAGTTTTCTATTACGTTTATTGCAAGACTTTAGTAATAATGTGATTGTACTTTCATTGTAATGCTTTATGTTACTCGATATTTTTTGTTTGATTACTCGGTGCTTGAACCAATAAAGCTGTCGCTTTTCCAATGCGGGAGTAGGCAACATACAGCTGCCCTTGAGAGAAACATCGGTATTCAAGATTAATGCCGCAAAAACTCATCGTTTGACCCTGGGATTTATTTAAGGTCATAGCGAAAGCAAGCTTCACTGGAAATTGCAGTCGTTCAAATTCAAATGGTACGTCAGTTGGTACCATTGGGATGCGAGGTATTAACACATTTTCTTCCTTTCATTTTCTCTTTAGAATGATTGTTTCAATCCTTTTTCCTTTCCTTTTTTTTTCTTCTTTACTCTTCTGTCTACAAACCATTTTTCTTCCTTCCTTATTCTTTTTTTCTTCCTTTTCTAAACTTTATTTTGGGCAGGCATAGATTAAACATTCATACAGCCTAATCAGCTTGAAGGCATGCTAAAGAAAATCCTAACACTTCTTTCTTATAAATGATTGACGCCAAATGTTTGACAGCTAGAGGGACAGTGTTTTAAATGTTTAAGCAAATGCGTGAATTTTTTATGCCAGTTAGGGTAACGAAAATAGGGTTAGGTAATTTTTAAATTTCTTTTATTCTGTTTAACCAATTAATTTACAATGTTTAATTTAAAACGAATCAAACACTAAAAAAAGAACAAGAATATTTCAATAGATAAATCCTCTTAAGAATAAAATAAACACATAAGAGCATTTCATGCCACAATTTTATTTTTTTCAAAAAAATAATTTTCACCTTTAAGAACAATAATAAAATAACTTTCTACCAAAACACACTTAATAGAAACATTAAAAATTGAAACACCATCAAATAAAAATGAACAAAATGATATTCACATCCATTAGCAATAAATTTTAAATCAGTATAAGTCGCATAAAAATAATCATTTTCTTTCCTTCTTTTTTAAACTTCCTGTTTTCTAAGAATATATAAATAAAAACCAACTGACTAAGTGTATTTCTTTCTCAATAAACCAAAATGTATTACTTCCTCCCATCTTACTCTTTTGGTGGGGGGGAAGAAAGATATTTTGGCTGGAAAGGAAGAAAAGTATTGTTTTAACTGTATTTTTCTCGCAGTTTTCCTCCCCATAAGAACCATTCTTGCGTCCTAACGAAAATATTTTAAAAAAACTATATATAACCGTTCTCTAGTTATATATAGAGAGATAGATAGATAGAAAAAATACATGCATTGTTATTTGGATACAAAACTTTTAAGTACCCCCGAATTAAAATAATACAAAATAAACAAAATTAAAAAATTTCTAATCTGTATTGCGTTAACCCAACTGGCGTAGAAAATTCGTGCATTTTGAGTTGCCTCGATTGACTTTAAATCCTCAGATTTGAAAAATTAATGATAGTATTATTTTTTGTTTAATTATATATAGTAATTTTAATTGTTAGGCCTAGATAACCTGGTTCGTAGGACGTTGTATTCGTACCCTTTGAGCTGCGAGTTCAAATCCTGCAGTCGAAGACTCCCCATGTGTGGTGAACGTTAAATCTGCCGAGGTCACAACTTTCTCCATGTGAAAAGTAACACTTTTCTGGGTACTCAGAGGTGGTCGTTTTCTCTTTCGGATCTAAATTGCGATCTGTGGATGAATGAATGAAATTCATGAATGAAGTCTGGCACGTATAAAGGGTTTGTGACGTATGTGAGCTATGAGGCAGACTTCTGCCTATGGGAGCTTTGGGGTTTATATCCTCAGAAACTACTTCACTCCTCCTTCCGTTGTAAAACGAAACAAGAGAACAACAATAATTGTAATTATTTAATAAAAAGAAGTAAAATAAAAACTTTCCCAACTACCTAAATAAGATTTGATTTTTAAAAAATTGTTTTTTATAACATTTGTTATAAGATCAAATTCTAATCTCCTTCATTTCATATATATAAATGGAAAGTATGGAAGACAGCAATCTGCACGGACAGATTTGTTTCAGAACATGAAAAGAATCTATATATTAATTGTTTATTCGCTTATCAAAATTTCACCTGTTTATCTCCCTACATTATTATTGAGTACATAGATTTGACTGTTTTGTATCCAAATGACAACACAGACATTTTTTTAAAAAATATTTATTCAAACTTTTATTTAAAAAAGTGTAAAAATTTGATGTAAATAGCATATACTAAATCTATTAATCTCCTTGTTTTCGTTTTTGAGCTACCAGCTGCACAAATAGAGAGAGACATAATTTCAGAAATGTGTCACTCAGAGATTTCTAATTTAATTTTTCTTCCTCCACATTTCTTATTTGGGATAACAGGTACAATGTGCAATCGTGAAAGAGTAAAAAGGAATGAAGTAATAGCGCAATTATCTTCAGCTTGAAGAAAAATTTTAAAATTTATTTCAGAATACTCCAAACAGTGAATCGATTTCTGTTTAGAAAAACATAACTCAATCAGTAAACGAAGAATCCTGATATTGCATACTTGTATTGGCAAAAATCCATAATTAAATTCCTTTAAATTATGTTATATTTAATACTAGCTTTTACCCACGACTTCGTACGTGTGGAAATTTTGATGTGTATGCATGAGAACTGGTTGCCTGATCGCAATGTAAAATGTCATCAAAACGTATCATTATAGTGCAGTAGAAAATAATTTTTGCAAATAAATAAATAGTGTGTCACCAAATTTTAGCGAACTGGTCGAATGTACAGCGAACGGCAGCAATGACGTTTCCATTCTTAAGGTTTCTATTAGCTCTGCAGCAAATTAATGGAAATACAGAAGAAAAAAAACTAAAATGAAATCTGCTATGCATATTTCAATGTATCATGTCAAAACAAAATTTCTTGAACAGCCAAGCACCACTTGCCACGACCTTTGTAATACAAGGCCTCACAACTCCCTACGCTTTCACCCGTGACGTCACGAGTTTGGATGAACTCTCTCGAAGTATTCTGAAGGCAAGAGGCAAGTAGTGTAAATGGGCGCGGATAGTCGTTGTTGTGAAGCGCGGTCAGTGTTATTGGTTTGTTTGAAAGTTTTATGATATTTTTTCATATTTATTTTAATTTATCGCAATAAAGGTGGCTAGTGCTTGCTGCGTTTCCAATTGTGAAAGTAATTACTCAAAGAATAGCGCCAGTGTTTCTGTATTTTCTTTTCCAAGTGATGGTAACACTAAAAGAGCATGGATCTCTGCAATTGAGCGGGACAGTTTCGTGCCAATTAAATATAGTAAGGTAAGTTGATTTTTTGGTACATTTTTTTGTTAATTAATTCTTTGGAATTTCGAAACATTTAAAATTATGCATAATTTCCATTTATCGTCTGTCATTTTTGTTTGCTCTACATTTAGTTGCTTATACTTCCAATTAATTTGGTATTGTGTGCTTCAGCTAAATAAAAACTTTGTTATTGTTACCTCTCAAAGTCTTTTTTCATTTTGTTGTTAATATTTAAAATGTTTTGTTTCTTTTTTTTTTTTTTTTTTTTTGCTATACTTTATATGAATATAATATGATTTAGGTCTAATTTTGTTTTGTATATGTATGTGTGCTAAACATTTTCAAGAAAATATGTTTATGACTGTTAGAGAAGCATTTAATGAAAGTACAGGAGAACTTATTCAAGTACCACTGGATTATTAAAAAAAAATTTATTAGAAATTTTTAATAATTATTACTCAAATCTTACGAGGCACTAAAGTATTTTAATGTTATTATGCACTTATAAAAAGTATAAAACCATTTAATTAATAATAAAACGATTTTTAATTGTATATATATATGTGTGTGTGTGTGTTCTAGAATATTATGCAAAGCTAGAAATAGCTGTAGAAACTATGAATTGCAATTTTACATATGCTTTTAAAAAAAGTAGTTTTTAATTGTTCTATAAATCATCAGATTATGTATAAAACAATTAATATTTATTGTTATTTTTAAAAATCATTACTTATGCATAACCTTCAATTATAAATGAATGAAACTTTCTCAAAATATCTGAAGCTTTTAAAAAAATAATAAGTTACCTTTTAAATCGAGTGATTAATTCATGTAAAATATTGAATTATTTGAGTAGTAGTACAGATATTTACTTTAGATATTCCAACATAATATTGAAATATTTTTTTGGATGAATGAATATTTGTTGATTTAAAGTTTTACTATGAATACTCAATATGATTTTATTTAATACTGTCCAATATACGTTAACTTTCAGTTTAAGTATTTAAAAAACATCTATTCTGTTTGTGATTTTATTTCAAGAGTTTAATTTTTGTTTTCTAGGCTTGTACCTGGTGCTGTGCCTACAATTTTCCCTAATTTACCCTCTTACTTTTCCTCGAAATCAAAAGCAAGAAGAGAAACTTCAATAGATAGGGCAACACGTAAAGATAATGGGAAATTTAAAAGCAGTTTTAAATAGCAGTCTCTAGGAATAGTAAAAAAAAGGAGACAAAAAATTAATTTTTCTTACTTAATTTTAAAATTCAAAGACTTTAAATCAAATACAAGGAGTGTAATACAAAAAGCAAACACAATTTTTATTTGTCTAGACACTTCTGAATCTCCTAAGGTAAGTCATTCTTTAATAATTTCTTTCAAATTAGAAGCTCATATGTTCAATTCTATTATCTGGAAAGTTGTTTGATGTTCCACAAATATATTTTTAAATAATTATGTTAAGAAAAAAAAATAATTTAGCTAAAGCTTCAATTCAGGAAAAAAAACAAAGCTATAATCTTTACAGCTTTAGAGCAGAAAAAAGAAAGGAAAAAAATCTAAATCACTAACATGAAAAAGAGGAGGGATGATAAAAATATTTAATATTTTTCAAGCATAGCAAGTAATAGTTAAAATTATTAATTGGCTTTTATCATAATTGTTTTTTTTAATATTGTATTCAACTTTATGAATAATTTTGAATTTTAACTTTATTTAATATAATTACTTTCATTTGTCTGTGTGAAATTTATAATAAAGTTTGAAAACAAGTGTATTTAGTTATTGCCTTTCTGAAAATAAAATAGTAAGATTCTAATAGTGTGTGATTTTTTTTTCATTTGTATTTTCTTTTATTTTTTTAGGTAAATTCATATATAATAAAGTCTGGTTTATTAAATTGTTATGAACTATTAATATATAAAATAAAAGCAGTTTTTAATGTGAAAAAACAAATCTGCTAAAGTAATTATTTTTGATCAACAGAATTACTTGGTTGGAAAATTTCAATTTTATATTAAATACATTAATATAACATTTGAAACCTCTTAAGTAATTTGAAAGTAAACAATTATTTTACCTCATATAAAATGCATGTATCACCTGCCACTATAATTAAAAAATCATCTAAAACTTTAAAAAAGTCTTAATGATTACTTTAATTTTAAGCTTTAAAAAACATTTTTAGCAAAAAGATCAAATGATTTTTAACAATTTTAATTAAAAAAATTCTATTAAAACAAGATGAAAACAATAATACTTCTATGTTTATATTTATTAAATATATATTGATTCAAATCTTAGAAAATTTGAATGTTATTAAATGGTCAATAAGCTATAGAGGACCTCAAGATTTTCTACCATGCTATTTCTTTTATTGACACTGGGGGGAAATAAATCATGTTGAATTTTATGCAAGAAAAATGTCTTAACTTTAGGAAGAATAAGCTATTTTATGAAATAAAAGTAATTAATTTAATTATTAGGGAATTTTAAAATATGCATGAACATCAAGGAAGAGAGAGGGATTCTGCTAACGGCAGTCAACCATCTACTCCGTGTGACGTCACAAACAAGTTGTGAGGCCTTGTATTACGAAGGTCGTGCACTTGCTCGTGCGAGTTAAATTATATTTTTATTCATTTTAATTGTTTCATTGAACGAGTCACTTTAGTATTGCAAACGATCTAGAAACTTGCCTTTGTTTTAATTCAAAAGTACTTCAGAATGGATCCGAAAGATGGATTATTTTAACGTTTGATTTTTAATGCATCAAACACTAAGAAAATAAACAGTCGTTTGAAATAATCCATCGAAAACATATTAAGCCTTACTCACTTCATGGTGGGGAAATGAAGAATTTTTGGGGAAAAGTTAGTTTTTAATTAACAAAAAATTAACCGCTCAGTTAACCGGAATAAATAGTAACCTTTCTCTATTCTAGTTCGTAATCTATCTCTGTGCTACATTTCATCCAATTTCATTCTGTCGTTTTAGTGTGATTGACTAACATCATCTATCCATCCAAACTTTCACATTTATATTAGTAGTATAGATTATTCAAATTAAATATCACTTATTTAAAAATATATATATATTTGGAATATTCTACATGAAACTTCTTCTCGTATTAGATATAGGTGTGTTTCATTAAAATGAAAATTAAAGCAATTTTGAGGGATCATATGCAATTTTTTAATGTCTAATTTGATTTGTAATTAACTATGAATTGCCAATCTCTGTTTACTATATTAACAAAAGTTTGTGTCTTTAAAATTCTGATATAGATGAAATACTATTATGATAAAAATGATGATTTTATGATTTTACTAATGCTGATAATAAAGATAAGTTGATCGTGAATTCTAGACGGATATTCATATGCGATTAAAATATATTTTCAGTGATTTTATTTGTATTTTTGTATAATTTATTTACCTAATTCAAATATTTTTTAAAAATTTTTTAAAAAATTGACTCTTTAAGCCTGATATTGTTTTAGAATTAATTTATGTGTCTTAATTCTGTTTTAATTTTTTTCTTAATTATATATCTGCGATAACCGGAATGCAAGAAATGCATTTAATATTATTACAGAAATAAGTATAAATACAATTATAAATCAATAAAAGAAGATTTTTCAAAATAAAGTTAAAAATAATGTTAGAAATTAAAAGCAGAGAAAAACATTGTATGGAAAAAAAATTGATATCACTGAAAGCCTGTTTTTTAAATTACAACGTGATGTAAAAAGAGTTTTATCTAAAATCTTATCCTAAAATAACTAAGCAAAAAGTTAAAATTGTAATTAATTATACTGAGGAATCAAAAAGTTTTGAAACTCTTTCTTAGTACTAACCTACAACGTCACTGAAGAAAAAAATATCAAGAAATAATTACTTTCTAAAATAATAGCTGAAGCTTCAACGATTTCCTCGTTAAGAATTTTGAAGAATTTTTATTACTATTCATAGATAATATACTAGACTATATATACTATAAAATATTCACATAAATCCTTTATTTAACGAAAGAAAATGGAAACACTCAGTTTAAATAAATGACTTCATTTAATAAAATAATTTTCTTAAATAATAGCTGAAGCTTCAACGATTTTCAATATTTCTAAGCAAGTGTTTACTTACTTAGATAGCATTGCATCAGCACCAATGTAATATATATTTACTTAATCTTTAATGGAATAAATTATTTAATCAACTATTAGTTTTTTTGCATGACTTGGAATGAGATATAAGCAACAAAATTATTCCATACTCTAAAAACACCTTATAAGTAAAAAAGAAAATTTTTTCAGATTAAAATAAATATGTTTTGATACGAAATTAATCATACAAAAATTTTGCATAGTCATACAAAAAATTTTATAAATTAAAAAAAAACTTACTTCTTATTCATTTCAACTTAATGTGAAACTTTTATGTATTGAACACTTTAGTTGAAACCTCTCCAAAAATAAGAACCCAACACTCTTTGATGTCAAGTTCACTTTTCACTCTCCTCTACGTCCATAAGATTATCTGCTTGATAATACAAACTGAATACTGTAGCATCTATTATTTACAAACATGTATTAGATTTCAAGATAAGAGGTTGAATCGATCGGTTCAATATTATTTTATAAATAGATAGGTGCCGATAGTAACGTGAACAAAAATCATTCATTTTCCATCTCGGTAAAAAAATAATCGAAATTTGGTTGATATTTCCCAAAAAATACATTTCAATATATTATTTTAAATATATACAGGGTGGGTGTAATTAAAGTCCCCTTTTGAATTGGTCATAAAAGGGAAACTACTGGACTAAATTTAATCAAATTTGGTAATAATTTAAATGTGGTTTTGAAATTTTCTTTCCTTCCAAAAAAATCACCACCATGGGTGAAATGGAGCTGGATGAAATATTGTTAAGCAAAATAGGAAACATTGTTAAGCAAATGAAGACGTTGGTTTAAAATACGTTTAATCTTTGCTGAAATGCGTTACAAAACATGCTTAAGTTGCTTTGTCTGAAAAAAAAGAACTGTTTTTAGGGATAATCTAAACAATTCGGCTGAACTCAAAGATGCAATATAAATACAATGCAATACAATGCAAATACAAAGATTCAAAACCCCTTTTGATGTGTTAAGTACTATTGTTGAGAATGCAGTAATGAGATTTAACTTGCTTTTAGAAAATTGTGAACGCCACATACAGCATGCTTTGAACACGTTTCAGAGGCGATTAAACGCAATTTAAACCATTGTCTTCATGTCCTATTTTGCTTAACAATATTGCATACAGTTTCATTTCATCCTTGGAGGTAAATTTCTAAACTTTATTATTTATATTTTTGGAAAAGAAATTTTGTGATCTTTTTAAAACTATTATTAAGTTTGATAAAATTTGGTCTATTTTTTTTTCCTTTTGTGACCATCTCAAAACAGAGCTTTAGTAATAACCACTCTGTACTGAAAATAAGTGCATAAGCAGAAACCTAATTTCTGATAAAAGTTGTCCATTAATTCCTTCCTTCCTTCAATTAACGATGAATAAGTATTTTAAAATAAGATTTGTTCAAAACACTGTTTTACTACAACTTGAATATTTGTTTACTAATAAGAAAAAAATATTTATTAATATGCTATAGATTGTAAAACTTTTTTTATGGCAATAAGTTGACAAATAACTTGCAATTAAGAGAGAGAAATTTTAATATATACGCTTTTATCATACATACCTGTTACAGCTGAGAAATGTTTTCTTCACCTCTCTCAGTTGTTGTTCTGCTTGGTTTTCTCCTTCGCTTGTGAATATCAGTCGGTAGACACCGGGATTTCGAGCCGAGAACCGGTATCTCATCATTTAGTTAAGTTGAGGAGTATTTCCGTGACCTTTTAGTGACCAGATAATTATCAGTAATGCTTGGCAAATGCCTCATTAGAAGATCTAAAAAAAGATATCACAATGAAGATAGAATATTAATAAATATAGCAATGGAAGGAACGACGAGAAAAGTTATTCACCCAAAAATATTCTGTCACAAAGATTCAAATTTTCCGAAGAGCAAAAACTATCCATAAAAGAAAAAAAATATGGAAAAGTCCTTTGGAAGAAATGGCGGCTCTAAACCATTAATTTATAATATGCAGGGATGATGAGACTGCAATTTGGGGTCTTTCGGTTCCCCATATGCACCAGTTCTGTTCCTTGATCTTAAGATGGAACAAATTCCATGTTGGTCATAGGGGAAATGAAGAAGCTGATATCCTAGAGAAATCAGCCATTATCGATTAAACCCCGGTGTCATCTTAAACATCAACTCCAAAAACTTTTTATAAGAAAATGGCAAATTCTTTGGTATAGAGGAAACACTGGTTATTCTGTATATAAAATCATAAAAAACAGTAAAACTGCAACCACGCTTCTGGACTCGTGAAGAAATTTTATTTGTTACTCTACATGGTCAATTCCCTTCTTTTCTTCACCGGTTCTATTTCTCAGAAAACAGCTATTGTTCTTGTGGGGAAGTCGGCGATCCCATCCAATTTGCAACATCCTGCCCTTTTACGGTTGCATGGCACCTTCGAAAACCCTCATCTTCGCTAGAAAGTCTTTGGTTTAAAAGAGTTCTTAGCTATTCATCTTCGAAAAAAAAGAATCATAAACATGATTAGATTTCTAATTGATCATGGGAAACTGTTACAGTTCAATTAAGCTCATCATTTTTAGAGCATCAATTAATATCACGCATTTTTACAATAAATCCTTTTAACCCTTCAAATTACTAATTATTTTTTTATTCCTTCATATTTTCATTCATACTGTACATTATGATATTCATTCAAGCATTTTTGTTGTACTCCAGACCTTCTTCTCTCTAATTTTTATCAATTATTGTTATATTATATGTCTATGTATTTTGTCTCTTGTATGTTTCATTCTAACAATGTAACAGCAACTTTGTAATTTTTCGGGGGGGAGTTATAAAGTCCATCTACATCTATACCAAACCGGAAAGGGGCCATTTGAGCCCTAGAAACGGAGGAGTGGTGTGGTGTTAAGTGTTATTGACGAAGCCGTCCAGGTAAAAATAAGCTTCGTCAGTAAACCGAATGCTACCCGCATGGATATTGCCGTCATCAATCCTTTGCACCATATCGTTAGCGTATGTCTTTCGCGCATTCATGGGAGCAGTGCTGAGGGGGTTGACAAGTTTGAATTTAGTATGGACAGAAGTGTAAACCCTGGCGCATAGGACGATACGTGGGCGTAGGCCTTTTTTGGAATTCAGCTGCAACACGGCGAATGGAACCCCGAGGCAGCTGTTGTATCACCTGTTACACAAGCTGAGCTTTTCTCTATGAGGTTGCATTATGCTGTCATCCTGCCTTTCCAGCACATTAATCCTTCACCTTCCCAGTCAATTGAAAATTTTCAAACAGATCCTTTATTATACCGCTTTTCGGTCTTTCTGTTACATTTAACTCCCCTTCAAAACTTCGTGTCGTTGAAACAAAACTGTGTCCTTGGCGGTGGAATTCCAACACCAGAAAAAAAACCTTTGCTCTAAGGAATAAACCATTTCTTCACATCAAACTTGCAATCTATGAACTGCACACGCGTACAGCAGAAAAATGATTTACAGAATGGCCATCACACAAACTGCGTTTTTTCTGTATCTTTCAAATCGCTTGCAACGCCATCTGTTGTTGTAAATTGTTACTGATTTCGCAAGTTTGTATGAAAATTTGCTGTTGTCCCGAGCGCACAACAAGTGATCTTTCTCCATAAAGACGCAACCAACACGTCTTCTGTGAAATTCAGACGATTTTTTAAAGAAAATTCTGTTAGGAAATGGTAGAAAACCCAACGAGCAGTCCCGATTTATCACCCTACTTGACCGCCACTTGATAGAGCATTACAGGGAACACGTTTCCATTCAGACGAATAAGTGAATGAAGTTGTGCAGGACTTCCTCAAGAATCAACCTCATCTGTGTATAGCAAACATATAGGCTTTCTACCTATGTGACTTGTATTACAACGCCCAAGCCAATTTCTTTTGATTTCCAATAAAGATAATCTTTTCATTCAACTAGTCCACTTTTCACTTGAGTAACCATTATACATTTGAGCTTAGAGACATAATACAATTTACCTATTAAAGAAAGCCAAACAATTCAATTGCAAGTGATCAAATTCTTAATATATTTAATTACAACTCAGAAAAAAATGTTATTTGCATTGACGAAGAAAATTTTGGCGGAGAAAATAATTATCATTTTGTGCATGAATGTGTATGAGGTTAATTTTAAATTCGTTAGTGGCAAATATCAAAATAATATCAGTATACAAAGAACAGAAAAATATATGTGCGAGTCAGCTCGTGATTTTTTAAATGACTAGTTGAATGTGGAGCAATAAGTTGCTATCAAAAATATCAGATATGGAATATAGTTATAGTCAATGAAAATAAAAGAAAGTAATTTAGGAATACTTGCGTTCCGTGCTATAAAATGAAACTGCTTATTTTGGGATATATCTTTGAATTTTGATCCGTGGTCAGATGTTGAGGACAGACTTTCTGCTAGTAGCCCTCTGTCTAAGTTTTAGACGAGGACAAAGCCTGCTTACACAACATACCTCTACACAGAACAGAGTCTCTAACCGGAAAGCTTCTGATATCAAGTCTGAAGCCTTATCACCAGGCCTGAATGGCTTCTGAAAACATGGGAAACAATCTAGCTTATATGATGGAAAAAGTACTTAAAAAAAGAAAATGATGTAAAATTGTACATGAAATGATATATTACAAAAACAATTCCAGCGATTTATTTATTAATCACAATCACAAACTGATTACTCTGTCGCTCCAAAAGACACACGAAAACACTTGAATGATTGGATCGCCTCAACAGCCTGGGTAGAAATGTGGTAAAATCCTAAGTGCCATTACCGGTCACAGTACATCCTTTCCCTAAGGAAGGACGCCCCGTTATCGATAGAAAAGTTAAACCCTCACATTTTCGTGTGCCACAAGATTGACGAGAATCAACCACCATGTCGGAAGTCCCTTATTCCCGATTTTGAGGGACCCCAATCACTTATAAAAAAAGAATTCTTACTTTGACTAATTTAATACCCTGCTAATAATATTACTTTATTTTTGTAATAATTTTTAAAATAAACAATTCCGTTATTTTTTGTTTGAATATATATATATATATATATATATATATATATATATATATATATATATAATTTATTTCATTTCACATTTCAGTTTTTAGCTAATTATAGAATGTTTATTGATTATAACACATAAGTGTATAATATAATATCTTTGGAAGATGATATTCAGATTTCAGATAATATCTACTGATTGAATCTATGAACATTCAATGAAAAACAAGTTTTATATTCCTTTCCCAAATTAGTCATTAGAAAATAATCATGAAAATATTCACATTTTAATTTCACCTAATAGAAAAAAGGGCTAAGAAAAGTGAAGAAGAAATGAAATCGCGCATTTTATTACATCTCAAAAATTTTATACAGAAATTAATTTTTAAAAGTTAAGTATAACATATAATGCCACTTTTAAATAAAATGTAAGTATTTATGTATAATTTTGAAAATTATTAATTTTAACACTTTTTTTGAAGGTTAATGAATAAATTTAGGATTTTTTTTATATGTATGCATTTTTTTATTGTCTTTCTGCTTTATATATGTGTCTGTGTGTATAATACTGAAATAAAATTTATAAAGCGTGTTATGTGTTCAAATCTCTTGGATATTTAAAATTCAAATAAGTGAATGATTTTCAATAAATAAATTTACATCACAAATTGGGAGTTTTTTATTTAATCAAAATTACGCATAGTTATTGAAAGCTAGCCCCCCCCCCCGAATGCGCATTCATTCTAGTACAGTGCCATCTGTTGGACAACAATTGAAATAGGAATTAAGCTTGGAAGATAGGTTTAGAATTAGCGTATACCAAACGGAATATTTTGTAAGTATCTGCTGTGAAAGCATTGTATATAATTTATTTATAGTTTTAATTCGTATAGATTCCATTAGATTTTTCTGTTTAAAGTTTTCTATGTTTTATGATAATTCTTATCTTATACATATTATAGTCAAAGCGAAATTTTTTTTTATCGTGATATAAAATGCTTATTTTTAGTTAAAATTTCTATTATTATCAGAATAAATGGAGTTAATTCGGAATTAATTTTTTTACTAATACCTAAATGTTATTGAAAAGCATCAATATTTTAAAAAGAGTCTGTTTCTATGAATTTCTTTTTCTATACATCTGAAATTTAACCGGTTTGGTACGTGCTGCCATCTATTAATCATTAATAAAAATAAATATAGTTTTCGAAGAGAAGTAAAATGCTTATAATTTAAGTTAAATTATAGGTGTTAGGTTCTCTTTTATCATTTTTGAGCTAAAAACTGATTGTAGTATATTTCTGGAAATAAAGAAAATCACATTCATGAAGCTGGTCATTTGTACATTAGTTTGCATGCAACATGCGTTCGTTGTCAAAATACAAAAGCACAAAGGCTTTGTAGCATCAGCCTTATAAGCTACATAATATCCTTCGAGCTGAAGGGTCCCTTTTGCTCGAACGGTATATCGCTCGGCTACTGGCCCAACCGTCGCAGGTTCGTACCGCGACCTTCACTAGCTACATTGGTGACCTTGACAACGCAGCCTTCCGCAAAGTCGTGGCGCCATCTACCAGCCAAAAAAGTCGTCGCTAACTCAACGCATCAAAGCCGCCTCTTAAGCCGTTGCTAACTCGACGCACCAAATCGTTCGTCTCCCGTCCGACTCACTGGTAGGGGAGTACTGTAGCATCAGCCTTATAAGCTACATAATATCCTTCGAGCTGAAGGGTCCCTTTTGCTCGAACGGTATATCGCTCGGCTACTGGCCCAACCGTCGCAGGTTCGTACCGCGACCTTCACTAGCTACAGCTTACAAAATTTTAATAATATATTACCTAAAAATACAAAAGATTTCATTTAGTTAGTAAATTATTTTTAAATTGCATAAACAATAAATGATGTCAATCAAAAGTTTTTAATGAATTTAGAAACATTCTATTATCAAGACAAATATTTAAATTTTTCCTTCCAGTATATTTCTAGGAATTAGTTTTTTTTTTTCGTTAAATAAATTTATATACATTTTTTTAAAATTATTAATGCATTATAAAAAATTCCCATGGATATCTATTTATTATATTATAAAAATACAAAAATTTTAAAAATAAAAGCAAAATATTATTTAGCAAAATAAATAAATATAAATACAAAATTTTATTCAGAACTATGTAAAAAATCCATTGAACAACTTTCAATTTTTTACATGCCTATTTAAACAAAAACTACTTTTTTTATAATCAAATTTCCATATCCGCTATTTTATTCCTTTTTATTCCTTGCGCTCATCCTTAGAACTTTTAAAGAAGAAGACAATTAAAAGTTTTATAATTTCTTAGCTAAAATTGTTTCGCTTAAATAAATTGTCAAATTAATTAATCAGGAAATTATTTTAAAATAAACAGATAGTAATTTTTTTTTATCTGTAACACGGTAAAATAAAAATTCTACAAATTATGTACAACAATTTTTGAACTATAACTGGGAATTTATCTCTATCGGTTTTTTTAATTAGTTAGTATCCCACAATTAGAGTTGTGGCTAGTGAAGGTCGCGGTACGAACCTGCGACGTTTGGGCCTGTAGCCGAGTAATATACCGATCGAGCAAAAGGGGCCCTTCAGCTCGAAGGATATTATCTG